>ML100531.1:0-50443 GCA_003697995.1 Taxidea taxus jeffersonii | reverse complement strand
TCAAATGCTTTTTCAGCATCTATTGAGAGTATCATATGGTTCTTGTTCTTTCTTTTGTTAATGTACTGTATCACATTGATTGATTTGCAGATGTTGAACCAACCCTGCTGCCCTGGAATAAATCCCACTTGGTCGTGGTGAATAATCCTTTTAATGTACTGTTGGATCCTATTGGCTAGTATTTTGGTGAGAATTTTCGCATCTGTGTTCATCAAGGATATTGGTCTGTAATTCTCTTTTTTGATGGGATCCTTGTCTGGTTTGGGGATCAAGGTGATGCTGGCCTCATAAAATGAGTTTGGAAGTTTTCCTTCCATTTCTATTTTTTGGAACAGTTTCAGGAGAATAGGAATTAATTCTTCTTTAAATGTTTGGTAGAATTCCCCTGGGAAGCCATCTGGCCCTGGGCTTTTGTTTGTTTGGAGATTTTTGATGACTGTTTCAATCTCCTTACTGGTTATGGGCCTATTCAGGTTTTCTATTTCTTCCTGGTTCAGTTTTGGCAGTTTATATGTCTCTAGGAAAGCATCCATTTCTTCCAGATTGTCGAATTTGTTGGCATAGAGTTGTTCATAATATGTTCTTATGATTGTTTGTATTTCTTTGGTGTTGGTTGTGATCTCTCCTCTTTCATTCATGATTTTATTTATTTGGGTCCTTTCTCTTTTCTTTTGGATAAGTCTGGCCAGGGGTTTATCAATCTTATTAATTCTTTCAAAGAACCAGCTCCTAGTTTCCTTGATTTGTTCTATTGTTTTTTTGGTTTCTATTTCATTGATTTCTGCTTTGATCTTTATTATTTCTCTTCTCCTGCTGGGTTTAGGCTTTCTTTGTTGTTCTCTCTCGAGTTCCTTAAGGTGTAGGGTTAGGTTGTGTATTTGAGACCTTTCCTGTTTCTTGAGATAGGCTTGTATCGCTATATATTTTCCTCTCAGGACTGCCTTTGCTGTGTCCCACAGATTTTGGACCGTTGCTTCCCACAGATTTTGAACTGTTGTGTATTCATTATCATTTGTTTCCATGTTATTTTTTTTCAATTCTTCTTTAATTTCCTGGTTGACCCATTCATTCTTTAGAAGGATGCTGTTGAGTCTCCATGTATTTGTGCTCTTTCCAAATTTCCTCTTGTGATTGAGTTCTAGCTTCAGAGCATTGTGGTCTGAAAATATGCAGGGAATGATCCCAATCTTTTGGTACCGGTTGAGACCTGATTTATGACCCAGGATGTGATCTATTCTGGAGAATGTTCCATGGGCACTAGAGAAGAATGTGTATTCTGTTGCTTTGGGATGGAATGTTCTGAATATATCTATGATGTCCATCTGGTCCAGTGTGTCATTTAAGACCTTTATTTCCTTGTTGATCTTTTGCTTGGATGATCTGTCCATTTCAGTGAGGGGCGTGTTAAAGTCCCCTACTATCACTGTATTATTGTCAATGTGTTTCTTTGATTTTGTTATTAATTGGTTTATATAGTTGGCTGCTCCCATGTTAGGGGCATAGATATTTAAAATTCTTAGATCTTCTTGTTGGACAGACCCTTTGAGTATGATATAGTGTCCTTCCTCATCTCTTACTATAGTCAATTGATCTGATATAAGGATTGCCACCCCAGCTTTCTTCGATGTCCATTAGCATGGTAAATTGTTTTCCACCCCGTCACTTTCAATCTGGAGGTGTCTTCGGATCTAAAATGAGTTTCTTGTAGGCAGCATATGGATGGGTTTTGTTTTTTTATCCATTCTGAAACCCTGTGTCTTTTGATTGGGGCATTTAGCCCATTTACATTCAGGGTAACTCTTGAGAGATATGAATTTAGTGTCATTGTATTGCCTGTAAGGTGATTGTTACTGTGTATTGTCTCTGTTCCTTTCTGATAATACTTTTAGGGTCTCTCTTTGCTTAGAGGACCCCTTTCAATATTTCCTGTAGAGCTGGTTTGGTGTTTACAAATTCTTTCAGTTTTTGTTTGTCCTGGAAGCTTTTTATCTCTCCTTCTATTTTCAATGATAACCTAGCTGGATAAAGTATTCTTGGCTGCATGTTTTTCTCGTTTAGTGCTCTGAATATATCATGCCAGTTCTTTCTGGCCTGCCAGGTCTCTGTGGATAAGTCTGCTGCCAATCTAATATTTTTACCATTGTATGTTACAGACTTCTTGTCCCGTGCTGCTTTCAGGATTTTCTCTTTGTTGCTAAGACTTGCAAATTTTACTATTAGTCTGTAGTTTTTTTGAACAGCAATAAATGACCTTTTCCCAACAACAGCTAGCCCCCTGAAGGTTCTGGAAACCTTGCTTCCAAAATTCCTTACACACTTACCCTATCCCTAACCCTCTCCCAACTTCCAAGTATATAATGGGCCACTCCTCATGACCTCAATGCATCTCTTTCTGAGCATGGGTCCTGTCTCCATGATTCAATAAAATCACCTTTTTGCACCAGAGAGTTCTCAAGAATTCTTTCTTGGCCGTCAGCTTCAAAACCCTAACATATTTCCTATATCAGTAACTTTTAAAAAATTGGTTAAAGTGAGCAATTATTAAAAGTAGAAATTGTCTTCAACATTTTGTTGTAACTCACAACCTGGAAATACACATTCATTCACCACTCTTTTGATGTAGAACTAAGGCCTTTTAATATAGGCTTCTTAGTGGGAATTCAAAGCAACACCCCTTTCATAAACCACACCCTTAGTGCATTCTCTATTATTAGCATTTTCTTTGGAAAAAAGAACTTAAAGATACTTGGAAAGCCACAGGAATCCTAGATTTTTGTTATTTTTCCTAGGCTTTTCACTTGCCTCACCTGTGCTTAATTCAATGGCAAGCTTATTAGCTACTTCATGAACTCATACAAAGGACTTCTAGTTAATTGTCATGGAAAGATCTTTTTCTTCTTACATATTTCATCAATTTCATGATGTTTAATTCAATCATATCATTACAATAGTAATTACACTTGGCATTATAGGTGTGGAGAACAAAGGCAAAAGGAAATGTAGATAAAATGAAATCTCCTTATAACTCTCAGTCCACTGACTAATACTTGTGGTAGGGAAGTGTGGCATTCCTCCAGGAACTCCCAATCTTATTGTTAATGCCTAGAGGGAAAAACAACCTTAGCTTAACAAAAGCCAGGCCTCCAGGATCCTTTAAGTCTTCCTTAACATATTAAAGACCTTTTGGAAACTTCCCACCTCTTTACCTCCCACAACTTGAAAGCATATATATCAGTCAGCCCCCTCACAACCCAAGTGCAACTCTTTCTATGGGCAGGTCTTGTCCTGGTGCTATAATAAAAACATCTTTTTGTACCCAAGATGAAGATGTCTCAAGAATTCTTGACCACTGGCTCATGGACCCTACTTCAAACCACATCAAAGGTGTGGAAACAAATACAACAAACTCACTGGTAAGCATACAACTCAACAGACAGAACAGAAGAAAGTTTATAAATTATTAGAAACCATTGCTTTTAATATTCATCATTTGCCTCAATGATCAAATTGTCTAAGCTTCGAAATTGTATGTCATTTGCAGATAAGAAACATGAAAGGATCTTTTTTATTAATTCCTGCTTATATAAAGCCATTTTGGAATATACCCTTCACTTAAAAGGCCATATGAAGAGTCACAGTCTTAGAAGAGTCACTCTTCTCACCCTATTTGTTTGCCTCCCCTCAACTCCAGAAGCTTCACTAGTGCTCACATGGAAGCAGTTAGGAATAAAAAGAAGCTCTAAGATAACACTCTTAAGTGAATAAAGGCCAGACTTGAAAAGTAGAAACAGCTCAGTGCCAATTATTCCCGAGGGAGAAGCTTAAATCAAGGCTGCTTACAGGATTATCTGTTCCCCAAAACATTCTCCTTTCACTGTCAGACTTCATGCACTTTCTTGTGCTACCTGCTTGATATTTTACCAAGCAATGAACTGTTATTAACACTCATCATTTTAAAATAACGAGAACACAGCACAACTCCAGAAGTTATCATAACGTAGTTCTTTCTTATACTTAGGAAAAATAAGTTCTTCGACAGAAATGAAGACTCAGAAAAGAAGAGGTAGGTACTTAGAAAAAGTGAAGAACAGGGAAGATGTGGGAAGGGAGGGGATCACAGAAGGAGGGTGTCACCTAAAGGGAGACCGCCATTATGTGGAAAAAGGGTACAGAAGGGGACCTGGGGAATCCCAAAGATAAAATTTACCCATTTCAAAATATTGCCTAGGGTCAGCCCCATACCTAGAAAAGAACTTTTTCTTCACTATTCCCACTATCTGGTACATAACTGCTACCAGAGCCCAGACTCACACTGTGAATAAGCAGCTCATCTACAATGTAGATTAAGTAGGATTTGAAAAAGGGATGCTACCCTGGGAAACTAGACTCCCTATATAACATGTTCCCAAAGAAACAATATTTTCAGAGATATGAAAAAGAAAGAAAAATGTCTTACAAACACTTTTTGGAATACAACATGTTCTTAGTATCCACAGTATTAAAGAATACTCAGAGAGCAAAATTTAAAACATAGGAGATAACGGAACAAAGAAACCAAAGTTACCACTTGCAAGAAAGAAGTGGTTGTCCATAAATCACAGTAGCATTATAATATCCTACAGCAAAACATCAACCTTTGCTAACTTTTGACCCCTTGGGATAAAAATCTCACACACTGTAAGGAACTGATACTTCTCCACCCAGGGATTTGGTGTGCAACACTTTCACCCAGATAAGATTAAGGTGAGGATATGCTATTTTCTGCCTATTTCTGCTATTCACAGTTTTGTAGATTTTTTTCAATTTGTATCAGAAAAAACAGGTAGCTTTCTCAATATGTTTCTCTTTTTTTGTTTCAAGTTTTTATTTAAATTCCAGTTAGTTAACATATAGTGTTAATATTGGTGTCAGGAGTATTTTTTATTTAGTGATTCATCACTTACATACAACATCCAGTGCTCATCACAAGTGTCCTCCTTAATAACCATTGCCTATTTAGCCCATTCTCCAACCACCTCCCCCTCCAACAATCCTCAAGTTTGTACTCTATAGTTTAGTATCTTATGTTTTGCCTCTCTTTTTTCTTCCTTCCCCTATGTTCATCCCCATGTGAGTGGAATCACATATTTGTCTCTCTCTGACATGACTTATTTCACTTAGCATAATACACTCTAACTTCACCCACATCATTGTAAATGGCAAGATTTCATTTTTTTTTATTGCTGAATAATACCCCATTGTATATAATTAATACCACATCTTCTTCATCCTTTCATCAGTCAATGGACATTTGGGCTCTTTCTTTAATTTGACTATTTTTACTAATGCTGCTATAAACATTGGGGTGCATGTGCCCCTTCCACTCAGTCTTTTTGTATCTTGAGTTAACACCCTGCAGTGCAATTGCTGGGTCATAGGGTAGTTCTATTTTTAAGTTTCTGAGGAAACTCCATACTGTTTTCCAGAATGGCCGCACCAGTTTGCATTCCCACCAATAATGTAAGAGCATTCCCCCTCTCTCCACATCCTTACCAACATCTCTTATTTGCTGTGTTGTTAATTTGAACCATTCTGACAGTTGTGAGGTTGTACCTCATCATAGTTTTGATCTGAATATGCTTTTTCAATCTAAACATATACCCAGGAACACACATGCTCCTCTAGGAGCCATCTTCTCCTCCAGCATAGTAGGGAGGGTCTACACTACCTAACAAGCTTCATATATACCTCAGTACCTAGCAATAATGTCCCATAATCACCTAAAGTTACATGTCTAAAAACAAACTCCTCTCCCCACCTACTATCTCTGTCCCTTCTCCTCCATGCTTATTCTTCCTCCCACCCAGATCCCACCTCAATTCAATCACCAAAGTTGATAGCTTCTAAATCCAAATTTTCCTCTTTACTCTATCCCTATTACCACTGTCCTAGTTCAGCAGTTCATTTTCTATTTCTACTATTATAATAAATTCTCTGGTCTCCCAGCCTCCAATCTGACCTCTTTCCAATCATTTCTCCTCACTTTTTTAAACTTTTGGACCTGGAGTAAAGAATTAAAATCCATATGGACTCTAAGAAGGTGATAAAATTGAGTGATACAGGTCAACTAAAGAAAAGAAAATGTCAACTAACTCTTGACCCCAGGGTGAAAAAAGGTTTTGGAGCACTGGCAAAGCCCAGAGCACATGGCCCATTAAGATGAGACATATCTTGTTCAGGTACAGTGGACTGCTGACAGCCATGTGGGAACATGGGCTCAGTATTGCAAAGTTCTTCTGCTGTTTCAAGAGAAACCAGAAATCTGGACTTACATGTGTAAACTCCCAACTTTTTTTAAAAAATTTTATTTATTTATTTGCCAGAAAGAAAGATCACAAGTAGGCAGAGAGGCAGGCAGAGACAGAGGAAGGGAAGCAGGCTCCCCGCTGAGCAGAGAGCCCAATGCGATGCGGGGCTCTATCCCAGGACCCTGGGATCATGACCTGAGCCAAAGGCAGAGGATTAACCCACCCAGGCGCCCCGTAAACTCCCAATTTTTAAGAGCTGAAGTCAAATTTGTAAAACCATACTTAGCCAATGCTGCAAGCTTAACAAAACAAATCTGTGGACCAGATATGACTTGCAAGGCTGCCATTCTGCAAACTGCACAAAAATAGTGGTTCTCCAACTTTAGAGTCATCGACATAGATTCCCGGACCCACATCAAAAGGATTCTCATTCTGTAGGCCAATGGGGTTCCAGAATCTATTTGTTGGAAGCTTTCCTGGTGGCCTTGAGGTAAGTGGTCCTAAACCACTTCTTTTTCTTTTTTAACAAATCTGTGTAAAAGGAAATCTAGAGGATTAAAGGGAATGAGAAAAATGGAAAATATACTTCTAATGCATTTAAAATATCTTAAATATTCTCATTTGCTGTCATAGGGAAATACAACTTAGTATATACTTGCTTCAGTTTTGCACAGTTGTGTTCATTCATAAACATATTTTCAAGTACTATATGAAACCAGTGAGAATTATTCAAAGATCGCTTTTTTCAATGCACTGGACATCTCAGATTAATAGTAAGACAATGGTTATAATTAGCATTAAAATATAAGATGGTCTTCTAAAATTGAGGAATATTTTATCTTTACTGAGAAATTTAACTTTTTTAAAATTATTTATTTATTTATTTGACAGACAGAGATCACAAGTAGACAGAGAGGAGGAAGCAGGCTCCTGCTGAGCAGAGAACCCAAAGCAGCTTGATCCCAGGACCCTGAGATCATGACCTGAGCTAAAGACAGAGGCTTTAACCCACTGAGCCACCCAGGCACCCCAAGAAATCTACTTTTAAAGTATTATTTTTTCATAGTATTTTAAGTGATCCAGTCTACATGAAAAGCAAGAAACTGAGTATAATCCATGATCCATGAATTCATAGTTAAGTTTTCCGTTCTAAATTCTAAATGGATTTTTCAGATGGGGAATATGGGGAGGGGAAGAAGAAGGAGTACCTAGTGATTCAGTTCCTGGCTTATTTTAGTTCAAATTATTAATCTCCCCTATCTCTAAATCCCACCTATTCATACAGCACTAATCAAATACTGATGTGTATACAAATCTCATTCTCCTTATAATATTGTATATTCCTTGTAACAAGCACCTATATTCCACGACTCTTTATCCTTCAGCACTAAATAGAATATTAAACAGAATTGCTCTACAATGTTTATCAAGTAAAGAAATAGTATCTATAGGAAAATATGCCCCAGATTCTTAAGCAAAAGGAGGAAGGGCTAGGAGCAGAGGGAAGTTCATGCCTAATCATCAGTCCCAACTTACAGGCAATAAAGTCAGAGGGTAGGGCAAGTGGGAGAAAAATTGGAGAAGTAAATAGTTTCCAACACACCACATTTATGGAGGTCACTCAGAAAGAAACAGAACAGAGACACTCCTACTTGTGACTGGGCCGCTAAGTTCCAAGGTAACATCTGTGGGAAGGGGAAAGGCCAGACAAAATTTTTAACCTACTTAACCTACCAGGGGAGCCCCTGCCCTAGGGTCTTTCATTATGGTCATGTATTTATAACTTAGCAAGTTCCTGTCCTCTGCTTTAATAGTAATATTCTTCATGTTTCAAAAGCCCAAAAGGGATTTTGTAAGAATCACAAATCTCATGAGAAAGCTGCCTAGCAAAGGATGATTCATTCATGTCCTAAAAATCTATTTCTTTTTTGAATAATTTTGTAATCCAACAAGGAACCTGAAAGTTTTCCCAAGTGATACCCTGCAAAACAAAGTCCCATTTCTAGAGCTATAAACCACTGCACACACACACCAAAAAAAAAATTCACTTTCAGTAAAACACATGATAGGCAATATCTCTCAACTCAAAAACATTCAATTTTGGCCTCAGTATCTTTGCCCTCAACTAAACTAAAACACTGAGTAACATTCATATAACAGAAAGGGAGTTTACTTTTAAGGAGTTGCTAAACCTTAAAACTCTGTATGCATCTTTAAATTTTTATGTTCAAATCAACATAATCATTAGTAATAACAATGATAATAGATACTATTTCATTCATGTTACAAGTTAAGTTTTGTGTAAGAACTAGATCTGAATATAAATTAAAGCATACTTGGATATCCCGGATATATGTAATCTTTTGTATATGGACAAATTTTCATTCCTTTGGCTCTTGTCTCAATTTCATTTGGACCCCTATAATAATAAAAACTTTAAAATATGTAGTAATAAAACTAAGTTGACAGTGTCTCTTCATATAAAGTTCATTTTTCAGTGAATTATCCTAAGAGGGGCTGGAGTTCAAATCACAGCCTGAGATTACTTTGCCATAGTTGTAAGCAATGTAGCTTTGCTTTGTCATAAGAGATTCATGTGAAAAAATGGTAATAAACAACCAAAGTATTATTAACACTTCAGTGAGGATAATTTTACCCAGTTTTTTATATCATAAATCTTGCAGCTTCTCTCAGAATATTCTGGGAACTGTAACTCAGCCTAGACAAAACACATTCAGTTTGACAGCAGCAGTCTTGTATGCTAAGCTACCTGACCTTTAGAGCAATATCTATTTGTAAAAACAAACTACAAAAAAAATTTAGACTTAGAGGGATAGATCCACAGAAGAGGAAGTTGGGACCAAGGATCAATTAAGTCACTACAAAACTGTGTAAGTGGGGTGCCTAGGTGGCTCAGTGGGTTAAGCTGCTGCCTTCCGCACAGGTCGTAATCTCAGGGTCCTGGGATCAAGTCCTGCATCTAGCCCGCATCAGGCTCTCTGCTCAGCAGGGAGCCTGCTTCCCCCTCTCTCTCTGCCTGCCTCTCTGCCTACTTGTGATCTGTCTGTCAAATAAATAAATAAAATCTTTAAAAAAAAGAACTTTTTAAAAAAAAATTTTTTAAAAGCTGTGTAAGTTATCAAAGTACACACTATTCACAATACATGCCTCATTTCACAAATTTTCCAAGTTGTCAAATTAAAGCATGCCAAAAGGTATCAAAATTAATTGATGCCTCTGTATTTATACTACAAATAGGCCAATTATCACAGAGTTTTGACAAAAGATTCTAGACTTCATAATATTTCCAATTATAAAAAGTCTAAATTAGGTAAAGTCTGACTATAGTAAGGTCTGATCACATCACTCCCCTACTCAGATACTCTACAGAATGAAGTCCAAATTCTTTAAAGGAGCATTCAGTGCTCACCATGATGAAGCTTTAATCTCCCTCCAGACTGACCTCTATCACTCACATATGTACAACTGGGCCTCACTAGACTCCTAATTCTTCAAACTGGCTACAACTTCCTAACGCTCTTGCAGCTGTACAAAATGTCCCCTCTCCACTATCACTGTTTAAGAAAAAACTCCCTGCACTTTGAGTATCTTTTGTTGCTTATCTTTCCATGAAGTCAGCCCTAATACTCCCAAGTACTTTTTACCTCTACAGTAGCACTTATCACATTCCACCTTGCACCATAGGTTTGTACACATCAGACTCTCCAACCCTGTGTTCCCAGTGGGCAGGGACTTTTTATTTTAGCACTTTACTGCTTAGCACAATACTGGGATAGGTTAATCCAAAATGCTTATTAAATTTTATTAAATACTTAAGAATTTCAGAGGTAGAACTTTTCCAACTGAGCAGCTTACCCAAATCCTCAGTAATAAAATTAACCATACATAGCTCCTAGCTAACTCCTAGCTAACCTCTCAAACTCTATTATTTTCTCAGCTAACTTAATCCAACAATGATAAAATGTGTTAAGATGCATTTATCAAACTTAATAACTTCTGTGATAGAAAAAACTCAAAAATAAAAAATATGAAGTACACGTTAATAAAGTAGAAAAAGAACATAGTTCATTTCTATGTTTTAATTACAGTTTGTTACTCCTAAAAAAGTAGCATGCTATCATAAAACATCATATATTTTAGAATCAGAATCAGTTAACCTGAGACTCATTTCCCCTATTTATAAAATGTGGAAAATAATTATATTGTCCACACATTTCTGGTAACAATGAAGGAAGTTGGTGAGCCCCCAGAACAATGTCTGAAACAGTAAAAGTTCTTAGTAAATGTTAATTTCCTTTCTCCACCTCATTTCTGAGTTGGTAAAAAATGCTTCATATGATCACCCATATTCAATTACAAAGCAAGTTTGATCATAGACATCCCCCCAAGATCTTAACACTTATAAAAATCAATGTCACTTAGGGGCACCTGCATAGTTCAGTTAGTTAAAAGCCCAATTCTTGATTTCAGCTCTGGTCATGCTCTTGGAGTCCTGAGATCAAACCCTGCACAGGGCTCCACACTCAGCAGAGTCTGCTTGAGATTCTCTCCCTCTCTCCCTCTACCCCTCCCCCAACTCACACTCGCACTCTCTAAAAATAAATAAATCTTAAAACAATTAAAAATAAAATCATAACACTTAAAAACACCATCTTTATATAACTTTTAATGTATATACGTGATGATCTCTCTATTGAGAACATCCTCATTTAACCTTATTAAAGTGGCTTTCAGGGGCCCCTGGTGGCTCAGTTAGTTAAGCATCTGCCTCCAGCTCAGGTCATGATCCCAGGGTCCTGGGATAGAGCACTACATTAGGCTCCCTGCTCAACGGGGAGCCTGCCTATTTCTTCCTCTCCTCTGCCCCTCCCTACCACTCATGCTCTAATAAATAAAATCTTTTTGAAAATTTTTTAAAATAAACTTTCATTCTCCAAGACCCAGATCAAACATGGCCTCTGTGAAGTCTCTCCTCTCTCTACCAGCAACGATATGTGACATTCCAAAGAATACTCTGCTCACACTTACATATTACAGAACTTACTACTTTAGACTTGCATATCCCCCTTTTCTCACTAGGACATGGGCTCCTCAAGAGTAAAACCCATATATAGTTGTTTTGATATGTGTGGAATGATTATACTCTATAACATATATCTATAATAAGTACAACTGTAAATACAACTGTGCAGAATACACAGAATACACTGGCTCTCTATAGGAAACTGAAGGTTGAAGGGGAATGAGTTGATCATGTCACTTTCAGATGACAACGACTTTAAGAAATTACATGAAGAAATGGAAGGAAAGTACTTAGAATCATCTGAGAAGAATAAAAGGATGAAATGTTATTTCAAGTAGATGGAACAATTTAGGAAATAGCTTCACTTAAAGGGGCAAGTAGAAGAAAGAAGATAAGAAGATAAAATTAGGTAGCTTAACAGTAACCGTGTATATAAAAATAAGATTGGTCCACATGAATTGGGTAAGTAGTCACTTTTGCTTTTATTTCCCTGTCTTCCAGAGACATGTCTAATAAGAAGTTGCTACAGCCAAGGTCAAAGAGGTTTCTGCCTCTGTTTTCCTGTAGGATTTTGATGGTTTCCTGTCTCACATCGAGGTCTTTCATCCATTCTGAATTTAATTTTGTGTATGGGGTAAGAAAGTGGTCCAGTTTCATCTTTCTGTATGTTGCTGTCCAGTTTTCCAAATACCATTTGTTGAAGAGAGTCTCTATTTTTCCTTTGGATATTCTTTCCTGCTTTGTCAAAGATTAGTTGACCATAAGCTGAGGGTCCATTTCTGGGTTCCCTGTTCTGTTCCATTGTTCTAAGTGTCAGTTTTTGTGTCAGTACCATACCACCTTAATGACTACAGCTTTGTAATATTGCTTGAAATCTGGAATTGTGATGACTCCAGTTTTGTTTTTCTTTTTCAAAGTTGCTTTGGCTATTTGGGGTCTTTTGTGGTTTCATACAAATCTTAGGATTGTTTGTTCTAGCTCTGTGAAAAATGCTGGTGGCATTTTGATAGGGATAGCATTGAATGTGTATACTACTTTGGGTAGTATACACATTTTAACATTTGTTCTAGGAGCATGGAATGTTTTTCCATTTCTTTGTGTCCTCTATAATTTCTTTCAAAAGTGTTCTACAGTTTTCAGAGTACAGATATTTTACTTCTTTAGTTAGGTTTATTCGTAGGGATCTCATTGTGTTTAGTGCAATTGCAAAAGGAATTATTCCTTGAACTCTTTTTCTGCTGCTTCATTATTGGTGTATAGAAATGTAACAGATTTCTGCACATTGATTTCATATCCTGCAACTTTGCTGAATTCACCAGAGTTCTAGCACTTTTTTGGTGGAGTCTTTCAGACTTTCTACATACAGTATGTCTTCTCCAAATAGTGGAAGTTTGACTTCTTCCTTGCCGATCTGGATGCCTTTTATGTCTTTTTCTTGTCTAATTGCTGAGACTGAGACTTCCAGTACTAAAATGAACTAATGGGGTTTCATCAAGATAAAAAGCTTCTGCACAGGGGTGCCTGGGTGACTCAGTGGGTTAAGCCTCTGCCTTCGGCTCAGGTCATGATCTCAGGGTCCTGGGATCGAGCCCCACATCAGGCTCTCTGCTCAGCAGAGAGCTCTCTCTGCCTGCCTCTCTGCCTACTTGTGATCTCTCTGTGTCAAGTAAATAAATAAAATCTTTTTTAAAAAAGCTTCTGCACAGTAAGGAAACAACAAAACTAAAAGGCAGCCTTCAGAATGGAAGATATTTGCAAATGACATACCTGATAAAGGGATAATGTCCAATATCTATAAAAAACTTAACAAGCTCAACACCTAAAAAACAAATACCCCAGTTAAAAAATGGGCAGAAGACATGAACAGATACTTTTCCAAAGAGGTCATCCAGATGACTAACAGACACATGAAAAGACGTTCAACATCACCCATGGTCAGGGAAATACAAATCAAAACTATGATGAGATACCACCTCACACTAGTCAGAATGGCAAAAATTAACAACACAAGGAACAAAAGGTATTGGTGAGAACGTGAAGAAAGGGGAAACCCCTTGCACTGTTGGTGGGAATGCAAACTGGTGCTGCCATTCTGGAGAACAGTATGGAGGCTCCTCAAACAGTTAAAAATGGAACTACCCATAACCCAGCAATTGCACTATTAGGTATATGCACAAAGGATACAAAAATACAGATTCAAAGAGGTACATGCACCCTGATGTTTACAGTAGCATTATCAACAATAGCCAAACTATGGAAAGAACCCAAATATCCACAGACTGACGAATGGATAAAGAAGATGTGGGGTGTGTGTGTGTGTGTGTGTGTGTGTGTATAATATCACTCAGCCGCCAAAAAGAATGAAATCTTGCCATTTGCAATGCTGTGGATAGTGCTAGAATATATCATGCTAAGTGAAATCAGTCAGAGAAAGACAATACCATATGATCACACTCATGTGGAGTCTAAGAAAAAAAAAAAAGATCAACATATGGGAAGGGGGAAAAGAAAAAAAGGAGAGAGGAAAACAAGCCAAAAGTGATTCTTAACGACAGAGAATGAACTGAGGGTTGATGGAGGAACATGGGTGGGGAATGGGCTGAATGGCTGATGGATATTAAAGAGGGCACCTATTGCGATAAGCACTAGGTGTTGTATGTAAGTAATGAATCACTGAATTCTACTCCAGAAACCAATACTGCACTACATGTTAACTAACAATTTTTTTTAAAAAAATTAGTCACTGGCTTTCAATAGTCAAATAGGGAAGTTAACCTTGATTAAAGTGGACCAGAAATCATAAAGGTCACTCAGTGACTAATATTACAGTAATACAGTCTGGTGATAAGCAAGGAAAGAACTTATCCTGAATAAATAAACTTGATAAACACCATATGTACATGTGTCTACATATCAAGTTAATTTTTACTCTCCCTGCAAAGAGAATATTAAAACAACCACTGCCATAAAGCACTCCAGGTTACACAAGTGTCTCAGAGAAAAGAATCAAAACTTTATGCTGTTTTTGGTAGAACCGCATCATAATTAGGAAATGTCTTTCAGCAAACAATGATATGGTATTGAACTTCAATGTCAGAATAGCTAGGGAAGTTTGGCACCAACTGCATTCAGGTAGTATTTGAGGAGGCATGTGATTGCCTGCAACTATACATAGAGAAGAGCAGATAAAGAAACAATTTTTGAGATGAAGGGCAAAGGAAGCCATTACCTTTGCAAGTCAACAAATCCAGTGACAGAAGCTGCCAGAGAAAACTGTACCATGGAATGTAAAATCCATATAGATGATGAGTTAAAGTGATCAGCTCAAAAGTTGCTTAGGTGTCAAGGAAACAGCAGATGGAAAAATTGCCTTTTAAACTCATTAGGATGAGAGTGAATATTTTTCTCAGAGGTCAGAAATAAGTGATAAGTGGTATAAGTTTACAACAACAAAGTTGTGAATAGTCCAGTTCAGATTTCCTTTAGTGGAAAGGAAGGAAATGAAAATAAATCTGGTAGAAGACAAACAACGCTTCTTTGAAAACAGGGATGACCTGGCCTTGTCTCAATACAGAGGGAACGATATAATAGAAGAATGAATAAATGGCTAAGGAGCCAGGAATTTTTCACATTAAATAAACACAAACTTACAGAGACCAAAGCAGGATTTCTCAACCTTGGCACTACTGACATTTTGGGCAGGATAATTCTTTGTCTGGGGAGCTGTCTTGCACACTGTAGGATGTTCAGCAGAATGCCTGGCCTCTACTCACTAGATACCAGTAGCACCCCCCCTTCATTTGTGACAACCAAAAATATCTCCAGGCACTACCACATTTCACCTGGAAGACAAAAGTGTGCCCCACTGAGAACCACTGGTATAAAGAAAAAGAAGAACATACTTTTGGGAACAAGAATGTGACATCCTTCCTTATATATTTTTCTAAAACACAAGGCTAAAGCTTTAGAGCTCTAGATGAGGTCAAAAACAAAAGGACATCAACAGCCAAGACCATATTTGGAGGAAATACAAATTTGTAAGGATAGATAAGAGGGCTATTTGAAAAACAGAAATTAAAAAAAAATACTTAGTTGGCTTAATTACCAGCTTTCCCAGCTATGTTTATATCATTATATGAGCTTTAGATGTCCTTTTCCTCCTGGTTTCATACTTATTGTACATAGTACCATGAAAAAAAAACAGCACAGAAATTTTAACTCATTCAAGTTAGTGATCATAAGTATGGAACAGCCCGACTTCCAAGCATATACTGGTATAATCATGACCTGTTTTATTCATCACATTTTTTAATTAAAAGCTCCCTTCTCCTCTTGGGAGGATGATGACTAAGACTGAAGGGCTAGAACTCAAATCACTAACACATTTCCATATTACCTGGCATGTAAGCCCATAGTTTAAGACTCTATTACTTGTCACACAGCAACACAAAAATAGTTTGTCACAACACTCTAAGCAGCCTAATTAAAAGGATAGCACTTGGCTGAATATGTCATACTTTTATATTCGCCAATCTTTAGGCAAAGCAGACACAAGCAGCAGGAGAAGGTAGGCGGTTCTTGGCACTCCCCTAAACAAGAAACAATGCATATCATGCACTTGTATAATAGGAGATAGCATTAGTTTTTCCAAAGCAGTTTTACTTCACACAAAATTTCACAAACAAACAAGGGGGATGGGCACAGGAGGAGAGATAGAAACTAAAAGATGAAACAGGCAGTATGGCTTGCAGTATAACCTGTTCAGAAACTACTCTCTTCATGGCTAACATACAAAGACAAAAATAAATAGAGAGAGAGAGAATAATATGCAATATGCAATAGTTATAAAGTTCAGTAGGCCTTGTGTTGACCATGAAATTATTTAAGAGACCAGACTGGTATTTTTAAGAATTATGTTCATATATCCTTAAAATCCACAGCCATATCACTTTTATCCTCATAGCTATTTCCCATCAAGTGGTGACATATCTTGCCTACTACTTCATGGCAGTGATTCAAGGAATTTTAACTACTAATTATCAGTGGCACTAAAATGAATGGCCCTTGAACTTGGTCTTCTAAATTTTACATAAGCATAGTGCAAATGTAGGCCAGGTCCAACCATCACCAGTCTAGAGAACTACGAGGTCTTCAGGTCAATTTAGAGCCAGTCTAAAATTTAGGGTCTTAGTATAAAAAACAATGGCTAAAAACATGGATTTCATTAGTCACACTGGTTGTGAATTTCAAATTCACGACTATTTCATTAGGCAAGTTACTTATCCTTTTCTGAGCTCTTCTCCTCACCCACAAAATAACTGATGTGAGGACCAAATGAGTCACTGTTGATAGGGGAGGATATCTGCCATCAATCCCTGAGCAACCCTGAACATTCTTACTAGGTAGAAAGGCCCTGAGACTGAAGGGCCCTGACAACACTTTAGCCAGGCCATTGCCAAGGGCTATGTTTAAAGCAAGTGACCCTAGGGGCACCTGGGTGGCTCACTTGGTTAAGCGTCCAACTCTTGACTTTGGCTCAGGTCATGATCTCAGGGTCACGGGATTAAGTCTCACATTGGGCTCCACACTCAGAAAGAAATCAGCTCTAGAGTCTCTCTCTCCCTCTGCGCCTCCTCTCTGTCTCTCTCTCTCAAATAAATAAATAAGTGAAAATAAAGGAAGTGGCCCTGATCATGAGGTAATACCACCCCTCCACCAAAGAGCATGTTGCTTCTGCTTATCATAAAAGTGGTAAATCCTCCAAACTCAGTGTTCCTCTCCTGTGACACAACTGACTACCCATGTAGGCATCCATATTGGTCTGCCTTGTAAAAATTAGGACCATAGTGAACCAGCATGTCACAGTGACATTCTGGCTACTGCTTTTACATTGAATAATAAACCATCTTTTATTGCTGACCCAGGAGTCTTAAGTTTTCTGCAATCCTTCACGAAACAGCAACAGGTATATAAGCAGGATAAGATCCCAGAACTTTAACAGTTCTTGACAGAAATATGCAAGGCATTTAGAATAGCAACTGGCACATACGATATTTTTCATTACTGGGAAACACCTCTGGGAAAGCCCAAGTACTATACTTGGTCAGTGAGCCAAGGGAACCATCCAAGGATTAGGATGACCTAGGATAGAGCCAGCATTCTCCAGGGCCCTTCACACAATGCATGGTTAAAAAAATGTTGATGTGACCTTCACTGAACTAGGCTAACTCAGACCCCAGAAACAGTAAAATTAACTGGTATTTTCACCCATTAGCATTCAGACTTCAACTGTCATCATTCATAACCGCCAACTTTTCATCTAACTAGAACCCACCTGCCATGTAATTTATGTTACAGAAGAGTCATTACAACTGTCAATAACCTCTGACTCCCCGTACATCAGAGCTGAATGGAACCTTAAAGATGGTTCGTTTCAATCCTGAATTTTACAGAATAAACGGACATCTAGAGAAAAGATAAATAACTTGCCCAGAGTTATATTTTTAAAAGCAGTCAGCTTACCTTCTATATAACCTCTTTAAATTGTGAGAAATTAACTCTTAAAATAAAACTTAGTAAGATCAGCTAGATATCCTATTTAGCTTATTTCAACTCTATATAGCTTATGAAACACTCTTAGATTCTATAAAATATGAAGTCATGAAAACACAAAGTGGTGATACTAGAATCAAAATGCAATTTCTACTAGTTTACGGCAGCATGACTAATGATGTGTGTGTATGGGAAATACCTTTAAATAAATCTGTCACATTCAGTAATTGATTTCACATCCAATGGCCATCCTTCTTGCATGTTATTTCTGTGGCCAGGCAATAGGATACACCACTAATATTCACAGAAACCAGTAAAAACAACAAGGAGTAAAATGATCAGAGTTAGAAACATGCCAAGTGTTAATAGGTTAGTTAAAGTGAGGGGGTTGAAAGCAGGAATATGTAATATAACCTATCTTGATCCACAACCAGCCACAACAGATCTTAAAGGAGGAGTGTGATAAACTGGGCACAGAGCCCTGCTTAATTCCTACTTTAAAGTATAACTAATGCCTCAATTCCATTATACAGAGATATAGCCCCTTAAAATTTAGTATCTGGACTCAGACCTATTCAGCCATATAAAGATGGAGGATTTGGATCTCACAGAAATTCACAAGACCATCTTGATTAAGCAAGTATAGGCTATACAAAGGAAACCCAAGAATTCAGAGATAAGAAAATATGGGTTAGCCCTGCTTTAGTAAAGTAAACACATGAAAAGCCAAACCACTGGCATGGAAAGAATCCAGGCCATTTTTTTTTTGTACTGTAAAATCTTCCTTCCCTTTAATAGCTTGTTTAAAGACCATTAGCTATTCAACCAAAGGGGAGGAAAAATGTAAGCTAATGCACTGCCAAGGAAAAACAAGTTGTGAAGTCAGCCTAAGAAAAGGTTATTTCCACTCACAAATGTTTTATGTACACACTGACTCTTCTGGAAAACACTGATATTGTAATGTGAGGTACTAGACTGCGAGGCACATTAGAGGAAATACTTCTGCCAAATTTATTTCAACCCATCTTCAATTTCTTTTTTTTTAAAGATTTTATTTTTATTTATTTGTCAGAGAGAGAGAGAGAGAGTGAGAGCATGCACAGGCAGGCAGAGAGGCAGGCAGAGGCAGAGGGAGAAGCAGGCTCCCTGCTGAGCAAGGAGCCCGATGTGGGACTCAATCCCAGGACGCTGGGATCATGACCTGAGCCGAAGGCAGCTGCTTAACCAACTGAGCCACCCAGGCGTCCCATCAACCCATCTTCAATTTCTATAGGTTCTTGCATAGGTAACATAAGTGAAAATAGATGTTATGACACAAACTTTAAAAAAAAATGCAGTTTTACCTGACAGTCTGTAACCATGTGAAACAATAACGTCAAGAAAATCACTGGAGAGAGTGCAGAAAGGGAGGAACCTTGAATTAGAAAAAGCAATCAACATATTGAACCTGTAGGCTAGGTCCTCAAGAACACATCCCTCTACAATTGAGGAATGCAATCATTTAAAGGCAAAGGTAGTCAGGCTTAGGATAACACACTACATAGATATACACCTTATATTCTTTTGTCAAAATTAATGACAAATGGAAAATACTTAATCTAAGTGAGACATTATCTAAGTCCTGTGCCTTGCTGAATCTCCTATCAGGTATGAGAATAAAATCCACAAAATAAAGATAAAAGGAATATAATAAATCTAGTTTAAATGCAGTTGCTAGCCCATATTACACCTTTGTGCGAATTACAAAAAACAGTCCCCAGGAGATACAGTCTTGTGATTGAGCACATGATTTGGTAAGTGATGTGACCTTCGTGGTCTCACATCCTTGAGTGTAGCAGCCCAAGTCTCTATTATACATACAACTTCAAAATATAAGTGTACAGTCTATACAAAGTCTTGCTTTCTACATATAGAACCTTCCTAAATAGCTTCAGCCAGCATGATATGCTATTAAGCATTTGAAATTTTATCAGTGATAGATTTCAAAGCACATAAAACAATATCTCCACAGATTTTTCTCCCCTCAGCAAAACAAAAGAAACACATGCCACAATGATCCAGCCCCAACAATTATCACTCATCTCCTGTTTTGAGGAAAATTACCACCTGACTGGATCAGTAAATAGACTAGAAGTTGAAGAGTGGAAATAGATTACTAGTCTAAATCTACTTGAATCCAAAGTTCAAGAAATGATATGCCTAATGCCTCCCAGTATAATAATGGCACTAAATTGCTATCTGGAAAGTAGTGGTTACACAATTTCTTTAGTAAATTTGTGTGGAGTCTAGGCTTTTTGTCCAAGTTGATTTCTCATACTTACCCACTCCACCCATCCCCAGCTCCATCACCACATTAGTATAGCCTCATTTTTTATTTTAACCCCACAAATATCCAAATAAGAAAACAGTTCAAAGTACTTTGTAAAAGTTTACTCAGCCAATTATCAATATTCAGCAACCTAGAGTATATTAAAGTGGCTAAAAATCAATGACAGACACCTCAATTATCAAATTGGCATTTGTATTGAAATAAAAACTAGAGCTAGCAACATATATATAGTTGTGTGTATCAAAGAGTTATATGAACCCTTTATCCCAGAACGCAAGAACACATTTCCTTCACTCAACTATCTACATTTCCCTGTAAAGAAAATACTTACACATAAACCCCACCCCACTTCACAAATTGCAAAATGAAGAATGAGTGATTACTCAACCAGTGAGTGGAGCCAAAAGTCTTATTTGGTCTCTTTCCTATGGCACATCATAACTGTTCTATCTCTCCACGCTTGTCTAGACAACCTTTCAGATATTTCTACAGAATTAAAGACAGAGGGGCAGCTGTGTGGTTCAGTCAGTTAAGCACCCCACTCTTGATTTTTGCTCAGGCCATGATCTTGGCATGATCTGGCACTGAGCCCCACATTGGGCTCCATGCTCAGTGCAGAGTTTGTTTAAGAGACTCTTCTCTCCCTCTGCCCCTCTCCCTGCTGGCAGGTACACACTCCTGCCCTCTAAAATAAATAAATCTTAAAAAAAGGAACTAAAGACAGAAGTGAACTTAATTGGGGCACCTGGGTGGCTCAGCAGGTTAAGCATCTGACACTTAGTTTTGGCTCAGGTCATGATCTAATGAGTATGAGATCAAACCCCACTTCAGACTCCACACTCAGAGTCTGCTTAAGAGTCTCTTCCTCTGCCCCTCCCCCCATTTGCACATGCACACTCTTTCAAAATAAATCTTTAAAAAAATTTTTACCATTAACTTCAAGTTGTATTTGTTTAAGGAACTTAGTGACATGTATACTAGTTAGGCACACATTAAATTAAAACTCTATCTTTTGAGTCAACTAGAGATATTTGAATATGAGTTAAGTATTGGATGATACCAAGCAATATGTTATTTTTTTAAGTGGCAACAGTGGTATATGGTTACATTAAAAAAGGTAATTTTTACTTTTTATTATATTTATTATACACTATATATCTTCCTACTGAAGTATGTAGGAGCAAAATGACATGATACCTGGGATTTGCACTAAAATACTTTAGCAAGGAAAAAAATAAAGGATGGATAAAGCAAATGCTGAAAATCTAGATAACTGCTAGATTGAAGGTAATGGATATATGGTAATTCATTATACTAACCTCTCTACTTGTTAGTATATTTGCAAACTTTTATGTTTTACAAAAAAGGCCATCTTAACTAGCCCATATTATAAATAAAGTGAAAACTGTATTTCTATCTTTTTTACTTTTAGCTAGGTGAGAGACCAATAAATTAAGGATAAAATTCCTCATAATTTTGACCAAATCTTTACCAAAGCATGTGGATATCTATCCCAGAATGACAGATTTAGGACTACACCTATTTTCTTCCCTGGGTGACCACCAGAATTACCAGGTAATCGAATCAACAGCCTTTGGGAAGCAATACATTCCTAATGAAGTCTTGGATTCCTATACCAACCTGCATGAATAGTGACACAGAAGCTTCTCAACTGAAATAGGCACTGCTATAGAGAGCCTTAACAGAAGGAAAGACTGGTGGACAATTTGACAGTGTTTGGTAGCTTACTCTCCCAAAAGCAATGCAGAAAAACCTTCATTAAACAAAAGCTGTGTAAGTGGTGATTAGTAAGAATTTTGTTTGCCACATTCTTTCATGAGAAAGCACCAATACCCTTTCTCCAGGACGCCTTACATAAAGCAAGCAAAAATCAGAATTCACTCAAATGTCTGCTTAAGCTATAGCCAGAGTAAATCAATCAGGCTGAAACAGACTCAACCTAATCAGATAAATAAGTTTTAAATTAGTATGAGTTCACATTCATTACTTACAGTCATAACAAATAGCTATGTAAAAATACATCTCAACCTTCCTTTATACACATCAATTTTGAGTTGTCTTTCTACAAGAAGACAACGGGTACCTTCTACAAGACAACCACTTGGATATCAAGTATATAACTATTATTTCAAGTCACCTGGCCATCATCTTAGTTTCTTCAGTCTTGAAACAAAACATATTATCAAACACCCCAAATCTGACAGAAGGAATTTGTCTCCTCTGCATGGCAGACTAGACATAGGAATAGAGGAAAGTTGGGTCTTCAATAACAATTCATATGGTGTTAGTGATAACCAGTAATTTTTAACCAAATGTGCTGATTCATGGAAATTAGCATATATTATGTGTGTATAATTTTCAGAGTATCCTATCATTTAAAGTGTTCTTTGGGACCAGACTGGCAAAGAATAGGATTTCACTTCAATGACATACTGCTACTGCCAGAGCTCCTGGTACCTGGAGTAAACTCTAGGTGGATTATAATTCTGATGGTTCCAAAAAAGAACAAAAAGAGAGAATGAGTAATTTTTCACCTTCAGAGAACTTGAAGCATAATAACTCAGTGCTATAAGCACTTTTTTCAATTTTTTAAAAACGATTTTATTTGTTTATTTGACAGAGATCACAAGCAGGCAGAGAAGCAGGCGGTGGGGGGGGAGCAGGCTTCTCGCTGAGCAGAGAGCCTGATGTGGGGCTTGATCCCAGGACCCCGAGATCACGACCTGAGCCAAAGGCAGAGGCCTTAACCCACTGAGCCACCCAGGCGCCCCTGCAATATTTTAAACCTATCTCTAGGCCAGTCTCCTTAACATATAGTGACTCAGTTTCCTTATTTGTACAATAGCAGTAAGCTACTTGGCAAGGCAGAACGCTAAAGAAATCTAATAAATGATGCCAAAAATATCTAATAAAAGATATCTAATAAACAAATGTTTTTGTTTTGTTTTAAGATTTTTATTTACTTGTCAGAGAGAGAGCGCACAAGCAGGGGGAGCAGCGGTACAGGGAGAAGCAGGCTCCTCGCTGAGCAAGGATCCTGATGCGGGACTCAAATCCATTCCAATGGGATCATGGACCCTGGGATCATGACCTGAGACAAAGGCAGACCCTTAACCAACTGAGCCAGCCAGGCATCCCTCTAATAAAAATTTTTTAACAAAAATTTTAAATGTGTCAAAGTGATAAATTGAAGGAAAATGGTAGCCTGGTTCTTAAAAAATACTACAGTAAAAAAAATGTTGAATTCACATCTTATATTCATCCAACAGAATTATTAGTAAAAGGTCAGAATGTATACTCCTCCAAATGGACAAATGGAATAGGGAATCAATCAACATATAACCATATTACGGTACTTCATACAATAGTAACATTAGAGCTATCAAATTGCAAGAAAGCCATTAAACCATCCAACCACAATCACATTCGATTCAGGTAGTATAGGGGGTTAACAGTAATGCTATATTATTGTATAGCAATACAGAATTTCTAAATGCTATCACATTCATTTCTGTTTTTTATCTATACGATCTTGTAAAGCCAATCAGGCAGACATTATCTCCAACCCCCAGATGTTAGTGAAAGGGCTGAAACTCCTGCTGTTAAACATTATCAGAAATCACAAGCAAAGGGCACCTGGGTGGCTCAGTCCTTTGGCATCTGCCTTCCTCTCAGGGTCATGATCCAGTCTCGCAACAGGCTCCCCGCTTGGCAGGAAGCCTGGTTTCCCTCTCCCACTTCCCCTGCTTGTGTTCCTGCTCTCGCTGTCTCTCTCTGTCAAATAAATAAGTAAAATCTTAAAAAAAAGGAAGCAAAGAAAGAAAGAAATCACAAGCAAATAAAAGACAATGGACCCAGGTCCTTTGGTCCTCCATTCAGTATTCTTTTGCCAATAAGCTGAAGTCTCCTACTAATAGCAATAGAGTGTTTCTTGGGTCACAAGTTTTAATACTTTTTTTCTGCATGAAGTTCAGGCTCTGTCATCACAAGAATCCAAACAAAAAAGGAGATAGAGAAGTTCTCCCAGACAAAAAGTTTCTTGAATTTCAAAATATACAAAGGACACAGAGGGATGTACAGATAGGTTCATTTGATAGATTTTTTTAAAGCTTATTTTCAACAATTTATACTCTCAAAATGTCTGGCCTATAGGGAAAGAATTCCCAACTAATAATCATTTACTGAGTAGTTCTGCACTCAAGCACTGGCTTACAAGGTTTTAAAGAATAGGTATAACATGGGACCACTGCCCAGAAGCATTTTAAAATCTCTGTAGATACAAGATCAGCATGTAACATTGAGACTCACAATAGTTATGAGTTCAGCCTTTGATAAGCTGAAGTAATCAGTGAAGTTTTAATGAAAGTATGAGGGAATTTTGAGACACAAGCTGAGCTGTGAAAGTCAGGTGAGATTTATAAAGGAGAAACAAGGTGGATATTTCAAATCTGGTGAAGATGTTCAGTATGGGTGGCAAGGTGAGACAATGGAGTAGCAGAAGAAACTGAAGTGCAGAGATATATGCCTAGTAAAGAGATGAACTAGTAAATAGATGAGTAGATGAGTTGCAACTGGAATCCAGGTCTCTAAACATCAAACTCTTAGGTCACGCTGTTCCTCGTAACTAGTCTTCTTGCCTCCACTCTGCCCCCTTCTCCAAGAAACTCACCACTGTATTAAGTTTCTTTAATTCTGATCAGGCCAGTCCCTTGCTTAAATCTCTTCAATGGCCTACTAAGGCTTACAGAAAGAACCTGAAACTGTAAAATAGCATACAAATATCCATCATGATCTGGACTCTCTCTTTTCTAGCAGGTCCACCATATGTACCCTTTGTTTCAGCCATTAACATCTACACACAGTTCCTTTATTAGGCATGTTACCATATCTCTCTACCTTTGTATATGTTGTTCTTTCAATCTAAAAATGCCTTTCCTTCCCCTTCTTCAATTAATGCCTTATTCTTCAAGCCTTGGTGTAAATGTCACCTACTATGGTTAAGCCTTTCCTTGTTACACTCAACCATCCAATTAGATTTAGATGCCTCTCCACAATGTATCACCACCATCCTATGCATATTCCTATGATTCTTTATCACACAGCTCTTTAACCATTAACTTCCCTGTCTCCCCCACTAGACTAGGAGCATCTTTGTATCACCAACCATCAGAATGCCTAACATCGAGTTGGTGCTCAGTAAATGTTTGTTGCATAAATGAACTCATTGTGCTCAACTTTTCAATTAAATCAAAACATGATTTACCCAATTAAAAAACCAAGCCAAATATTCAGGAAGTTATACAATAATCAAAAAATTAACTTCTATTACACCAAGTTACTAATTTGACTACTATGTAAAGACCAAAGGCTTCAGAAATGATACAGAAACACAAAGTCAAAATGCAAAAACATCTAAGACTGTTAAGCCCTTCTTCACCACTGTGTGTGTGTGAGGTGTGTTAGTTCTACCTTAACAATAGCCTCTTTTTATAGTCAAGCCATTGCCTTAAATATGTGGAATTCAAGATGCAGCTCCTTCATAATACTTTTAGAGTTCTACTAGATTTAACAAAACACACTCCATGACTGACACTAAATTAGTAATTAATCTAAGATTCATGCTGCTTGATGACATGCTACAATCTGGGCCTAACCAGAGTTACATAAAATACAAAGCTTTACTACTAATGCATTATTCAAAATGTGAGAAGTCCAAGAGATGAATGCCTTCAGTAAAAAGAATCAAACAGGGTCATTATGAGGATTCACAGATGAAGAAAATTAAACTAAATTCTGTTAAATTTTTATTTAATCTTAAACAGAAAAATTCTTTTTTTAAGATTTTATTTATTTACTTGACAGAGAGAGAGAAGAGGCAACGAAAGAGGGAACACAAGCAGGGGAAGCAGGAGAGGTTGAAAAGTAGGCTTCTCACTGAGCAGAGAGCCTGATGTGGGACTAGATCCCAGGACCCTAGGATC
This sequence comes from Taxidea taxus jeffersonii, assembly GCA_003697995.1. Taxonomy (NCBI): domain Eukaryota; kingdom Metazoa; phylum Chordata; class Mammalia; order Carnivora; family Mustelidae; genus Taxidea; species Taxidea taxus. Next base: position 24,229 of record ML100531.1, on the reverse strand, counting down.
ATGACCTGAGCAGAAGGCAGATGCTCAAGGACTGAGCCACCCAGGCGCCCCCCCCCACCAAAAATTCTAATATCCATCAAAATTTAAGATATAAAGCAGTTCCTCTCAACAGAAAACATACCCTCCTTCTCCAGTTTTCCAGAACAATGAGAAACTAAATGAAAATAAATGAATCACAACCCTTATACTTTAATGAATCCACTATAACTATTGTTACTTTTTCAATGTAATGAAAATTTTTCATCTTAGCTAATACTACATATAGACATTATCTAATAAACTTTTTACTCCCAGATAAATAATCTTCAATACCAATCATTTGTGTGACCAGTACTATTTCCCTTCTCCCTTCATCACTGACCTCCTCCTCTCCCTAGTAACTTAGGAGTGGAATCAACTGGCATTTCCTTTACCCTCTCTCTTTGGTAACCCAATAGTTTTTAGCCTGTTATAGGTGACAGGCGCCTTTGAGAAACTGATGAAAACTATGAGACCCAGAAAAATGAATGTACCTATTACACTCAATTTTTTTCATACAACTTCAGGAGTTATCCCCCACAGTTACCTACACAAGTAATTTCTATGACCATATAGCTCTCTTATATAATCTCACACAACTCTTTTATATACATACACAATTAAGAACTTTACAGTGATTAATAATGTAATACTCAAAATAATAAAATTAAGTAAAGTTTTATCTTACTGGCAATATTTTAAGTTAAGAACCCCAGATGAACTCTACCTTAAAAGGCCTTAGAACATGTTGAGCACTTCAATAAAACAACTCAAAATAATGAGTAAGGCATTTATTTTAAAAAATGTCTTATCAAGTCTCGTTTGATCAACTTGCTTGCTTTAAAATGGCTGAAATGTCTTCCTAAATTTGTTTTTATTAACTCTGACATATCTTCTTGTAAAATCATGTAAGTCTCAAAATTTAATTTATGCAAAAAGGAAAGTTCCAATTGCTATTAATTCTTGGATTCAAATACGCATTCTACTATATCAAGCTATAGTCAACACTGAATGCTGTTAGCCAGTAAATGAAAGTGATACCATCTCATAACGATCTAGTTACCTCGTCAAAGCAAGTAAGACATAAAAGATGAAACAGGACAAATACCAAAGGAAAAGGAAGAATATAATCAAGGTGTTATTACTAAAAGAGATAAGTGCCTTCTTGAAAGTGTAGCTCCTAAAAGTAGAAGCTTCTTGCTGGATATACCAAACTATTTGTGGACACTGAGCTGCTTAAACTTTTAATCACTGTTTAAATCACAGTTTTGTACTGGGTCAAAAAAAAAAAAAAAAGGAAACATGATCACTCTCTTACCACAAACTGATAAATTTCAAAGTCGCATCAAAATTTTTAAATATTTTTTTTAAGATTTTATTTATTTATTTCAGAGAGAGGGCATGAGAGGGGAGAAGGTCAGAGGGAGAAGCAGACTCCCCGTGGAGCTGGGAGCCCGATGCGGGACTTGATCCCGGACTCCTGGATGATGACCTGAGCTGAAGGCAGTTGCTTAACCAACTGAGCCACCCAGGCGACCAGAATTTTTAAATATATTAAAAGTTGGTGAAACACTCACAAAACTTTTCTAAGTTTCATGAGGCTGTGAGCACCTATTATTAAACCAATTAGCCCTCTGCTAGCATAGACAATTAACTAAAGGCAGTTTCTTCATTTGTGAATACTGGGTTACCAGGATATATCAAGTAAGCAGGTTATTAGTTTGCCTCAAGTTAGGGTGGAATTGATGAGACTTTAAAATGTTCATTTTATTCTACCCCACTAGGTCCCTTCCCACACAATGGAAATCTGTATACTTCCTGAAATAATAGTTTGACCATTGTCTTCCAGCATGGACAATTCATCATTGAAAGGCAAACTGGAAGTAAAAGAGAGAAGTGCAACAGGTACATACCAAATGATCAAATGCCATAAGAAAAGACTTATTAGTAATGTCACTGTCTCCTCTGCTATTATAAACAAGTTGCTGGTGAAAACTGAAAACTAAATGTGCAACATGTGCTTGTACTTCTGAGTTAGAGGAAGAAACTTCAAACAAGATTTATTTGCTGAACTTGTGCAGGAAAACTATTTCCCCTCATGCCACCCAAATTATAAACTTCACTGATAAATGCCTGCATATTTGCCATGGCTGGGAAAAAAAGACTGTAGTCAATATATCTTGTTAATGCTACCAGTTCTTAAGTTTCACTATTAAACCATTTTCCTATAAACTTAAAAAAAAAAAAAAGAGGAACCCTTTTAACTGATGAGTTGAAGAAACTCCAGTATTTCCCAACCTAATACCAGGCCCCACAGATTACATTCCTCTGCACAGTAAGTCAGTGGCAGGAAATGGACTGCTACCACTGGTTCACACACTTTCAGAGCTATGAAACTTGTGCACTCTTACTGCTTTTGACCATTTTAATCAACTACGTGGAAGTACTGTAATGACTATATTATATACACAACAATTGGGGGTACCTCGCCCAACCTCAAACTCCCACGCTCCCCCCACTCTTACACAGAAATGTTTCTTGGGAGAGCACATGGAAGAGGCAACGGGAAGAAGCGCACGTAGGCGACTCTTCCTTACATTTCTGGTAAAGCAGAAAGACTAGGAGCCTACGCTGTGTAGGTTTTTTTAAGGGTGGGGCTGGTTGGCAAGTCTGTGGGTGGGCTCCCAAGTATTTGGATTGAAAAGAAGAAAGGTTCCCCTGACCAGACATTAAGCATTAGGAGTCAAAACCTAGCAAGAGACTGCGGTGGGAAGGAAAGGAATCGCGGGAAAATTCATGGCCACAAGTTAGATAATCAACAGACCCTAGCCAGTACTCGGAGTCTCCCCAAGTTAGGGTGGGGCCTTTCTCTTTTCCACACTGACTCCCAGAATGATACGAGTGAGAAAGGGGTTAAATGAAGAAGGGGCTGCTCTTCCACCCCCACGCCGTCTCCGCGCCTCGGCGGGGCCGCTACTTTAGCAGCTCCCGGGGTAGCACAGCGAGATCGCGGTTAGCCTTGGGGGGGGGGGGCCCGAGTCCCTCCGTGCGCAACTGCTGGAGGATCCCAGGGCTCTCGCTGTCCCCAAGGCCGGCGGGGACCGCGGGAGCACTCACCAATTTAGGTTTGTTTTTCGTTTCCTCTTCGTTGGCGGCCCGGTTCCCCGCGCTCCGCTTGTTGCTCCGGCCCCCACCGGGTTCCTCGCTGCCGCCTCCCGCTCCCGACGCCGCCGCCCCAGGCTGCTCCATCTTTTTCTGGCCCTATCACCTGTGACCTGTAACCCGACCTGTCCTCAACTTGGGGAAGCCCCTCGGGGTGGTCCCGCTGCCCCCAGCTGATTCAGTATCACCTCTTCCTGTGTGAGAGTGTGTCTGCCTGGAGAGCGGCTGATTTCAGGCTCCCGGCTCCCAGGCACCCCCGACGCAACACGCCTTTGCCACTACTCCGCGCTGGGGCAAGCCCTGCCCCTGAGCAGCTGCAGTACCACGGTCGCCGGCGCCGCCGCCCTTAGGGCGGTGTTTAGGGTGGAGGGAAAGTAGGTGCCTATCTCTTTAAGAGGGCCTCCACACACGTGATTCATCAAAGTACCCGCAGTTTGCCGCCTGGGCGCGGAAAGCTGCTTCCTACTCCCAGGGCGGAGCGGGCCCCAGCTACTGAGCATGCCCAGCGCAGCGACGGGAGTCAGAAGGGGATAGCAGAGGACTTTAAGCTGCGGTTAAGCACTGATTTCACTTCCTAGGGGCCTAGAGTGAAATGGAAGGGAACTAGTGAAGAGAAAGGAGGTATAGCCCATTTTAGAGATGGTGAGATTGAGGTCCGGAAGGATTCAAGTGTGAGTTTAACTGGCAGGTCTACCTGAGTATCAGCTTCCACTGGTGTAGGCCGAAGCACCTTTCCCACAGAGGCCTTGCTGGGGGTGTGGTCCTGCTAGGCTCCATGGGAGCGGTGGATTGGAAGACGCTGGCATCCTATAGAAAAACCACCACTGAAAGTGCTGATTAATTGCCTAGACGGACGGTATGGGTCAAAGTGGACAGATGGGGTGCTTTATATTGCCATGATTACTTTGTGATCAAAGAAATACGGTCGTTCCTTTATTTCCATGCTGCTGGGTAGTAGAAGCAGCACGCATCCACTACTTAATTTTGGGAGAGGGGGAGCAGAAGAGTTAAGGGGAGCAGAGTTAAGGCTTTTTAACCAAAGTACCTATAGAGAGTACCTATAGAGAGCTAGCAGTTGGATTGAGTGCTATTTTCAGTTTGGGGGACTAGCTTAGGCTTATGGTTATTGTGAGGAGTAAGATCATGTGTGTGAAAGCTTTGTTTAAAACATAAATCTCTAGACAAATGCTACAAATGTTTTTGTGGAGCAGTAGCACCGTACTGTAAGCATTGTTAGTCTTTGGTGCTTGTGTTGTCAGGAAGAGGCCTACACTATATTTCTAACATCTTTTTTTTAAACAGGGCCCCCTAAAAAGAGTGTACACACTGAGAACATTGCAGAGGTAGAGCAGGATTTGAATGAACCACAACCATAGACTAAGAGCACATATGATAGAGAAGCCTGAAATGTAACCTCAGATACGAAGTCTATTAACATGTCCATATACCTGTTATTCACATATCTTCAGGCTATGACTTCTTTTGCCCTCCCCTTCAACCTAAATTCAACTATGCTGAATCTAATTGGTTTATGAGCATATTTATTGAGAGAGCATTACGATAAATTTGACCATGCTATAGATGTGAGGAGGCAATTAACTGGGACAGTAGAGTGAAAAGAACATAATATATCTAAAAACTGTTTAAATCCTGTCTTTGTCATCATCATTCATTAGCTTTCTTTTTAATCATGCAGGTGATAAACTACCAAAAAACAGCACAGAAGAGGAAATACATCCTTCCAGACGGGGTGGATAAGGAGCCCTAAGGTAAATTTGATTTGTCTAAGTTTCTATCTTAAAATTTGATGTATATTTTGAATTCGACTCACTATATGCATACAAACACATATGTGATATATTACTTAAATGTTTCCCCTCCAAAAAACTGAGTAAAAATGCATGCTACAGAAAGACATGCCCTGTTTATCCAATACTTTCTTCCAATTCCTGTTTAAGGGATATGGATATAGATGAGAATCCTCCAAGCTCAAACATGGCTCAATAATATGCTCCATGGGTATTTACTAAACTCTTTAGGGTATACCATGTGCTATGCAGAGTGCTCTGGGCTAGAAGAAGGAATGGACACACTTTCTGCCATTTAGTACCTCTACTGGGAGGAAACAGACTGAACTGCATTTCAGATTCAGAACAGATATGAACAGGGAGCTCATAGAGCACATCAAAGCGGTAAAGCACCAGAATGTCAAGGTTCCAGGACACCTTCCCAAAGAGAATGATACTTGAGCTAAGTCTTAAGGGTATAATTAAAGTTAGTAAGTTTTTGTTGACAGCCTACTATTAGGTACTGTGCTAGGCATTGTGGATACAATAGTGAACAGGACAGATATGGCTTGCTCTAAGGGCTTTCAGGCTATTGGAAAGCATATTAAACAAAACTGTGTTGAGCAATTACAAGGCAAAGAAAGAGGGTGAAGAGCATTTCAGGCAAAGGAAATGACAGTAGCATGTGCAAAGACCCTATGGTTAAGAAATTGGGGGCATGGGAAAGAAGGCTTCCGTTGCCAAGAGAAAAAGTGGAACAGATAAGCAGTTCCCAGATCATGAAGGACTTGTAGGTCTCATTGGTGTGGATTTAAAAGGGAGAAGACGTTATAATACAAATGACCTCTGTTTAGAGTGTGTAAATGAACTTGAAAATGGATTGACATTATTTTGAATAAGGTTGGGTTTCACAAATCCAATTAGAGGTATGTGTAAAAGATGCATAATCTTACTGCAAAAAGTGAAAAAGTTTCTTTCTGATATGGCTTTCATCTGACTTTACTGTGATTATCTCAGCTCAGCCCCATCTTAATTCTTAAAGTTTGTTTTTAAGCATTTTGCTTCAGTTAATGTAAATAGTAATTAAACAAACACCCTTCCTTCCTACATCAGGGTCATTGGTCTCTCTTGGAAGCTAACATGTGAAAGAAACCACTACTGTCCTGCGTGGATTTGACCACTGATTATGAAACAGGCACCTCACCAAGTATACAGTCCTAGAACTGATCTCACTGCTCCTGCATTCCTTTGTTTTTACCTTCCTGGGACACACAGATAGCTTGGTGGTTGGAGAGACCTCTTTCCTCTCATGCTGAAAAAAGAAGGAGGCTCTAACATCATTTGGGATATCAAAAGTTTATGTTAGACATACTGACCTGTGGTCTCTTCCTCTGGCTTCTCATGAGTTTAGCACCCAGTTAACATTAAAAACTGAGCCCTAGGAGAAAAGAAAGATAAAAGGCGGCTAAGATCTATATTTCTTCAAACTGACCTGAGTTCTTTGTTACCCCCAGAGGTTTCTGATGAGCCTCATAGTATCCCTCTTGCTTTCTGTGTCTCCCTTCTGCTGAATGTTCTCTTTTAAACAGTCTGGGTCATTAATAAAGAAATGAAAGGAAATGTGGATTAGACAGAAATGAGAAATAACCCCCCTTAGGGTCATGGAAAAACATTTGTGATATAAAGTTGGTCTAAGAGTAAACAAGTATTTATTAAGCATATACTGTGTGCCAACACCAAAATAGATGTCGTGCAAAAAAAAAAAAAAAAAAAAAAAAAACAACCAGACATTCTCCTATAATGTTATATATGTCTTCCTGAAGAATCTCCTGTTCTATAGAATTGCACACTGAGGAAAAACAGATTCTAGGGAAACATGGTTAGGGAAGATATTTAAATCCAATGCAACTTTATAATCAGAGCAGTAATGAAAATAATAACTATTCTAACAAGATTAAATCTCCACTGGCATTTGCTCCAGCATCACAACCCTCAATGCTTGGTAGCTTTCATGCTTCTTCCTTCCTGTTGTGGCTCCTCAAGGACATTCACTTTGAATAGATTATTATCTTCATCAAAATTAAAAATGTAATTGGGGACGCCTGGTTGGCAGTCAGTTAAGTCTCTGGCTCTTGGTTTCAGCTCAGGTCTAAATCTCAGGATTCTGAGATCCAGCCATTTGTTGGGCTCAGCAGGGAGTCTGCTGGAGATTCTATCCTCACCTCCCACCCGCCCCCCATCTGTGCTCTCTCTTTCTCTCTCTCTCCCAGAAAAATTAATAATTCTTTTTTAAAATCTAATTAACGAGTACCCAACTTTTTAAAACCTGTGGTGAAATGTCTTCACAGCTTTGTAGTCACAGCTTCACCAAATAGTTTAATGTAAGGAACTTAAGAGGTAATTGAAACCACTAAACCAGTTATACTGAAGGGGCAGAGTCAGGTGCAAGATTATTCTTTTTTCCTTAAAGTCTTCATACATTGCTAGAATTTATGCTTAATTGTGAGAAAGCTTCCTCCTTATCATCTCAGAACTTCAAGTGCTAAGAAAATTCACATGTGAACCAACTGGACTTCCACCTTATTTTGACATAATTCTTCTATTTATCAGTTGCTAATGTGCTTATTCGTGGTACACAAACACTTGTAATGGAACAGACTGTAAAATAGAAAATCTCTGCCATCAACAGCTACAAAATCTACTTGAGAAAACAAACAACTAATTTGTGAAACTGAGAGAAGATTAGCTGCCTAAATTGGAGATACTGACTCTAAATTCAACATAACATGGTAAAGGTGTGAGCTTAGTTGGACCTAGAATAGATGAGGAAGTTCTCAAGGAGAAGGTAGAACTTGAGCTGCTAAGGTATGAAGCAGAAATCAGACATGAATAGGCATAGCTAAGAAAGGAAGTAAGGAAAAGACAACATGTAGAATGATCTGGAAACAATACTGACCAATGATGTTGAGTGGCTACTGGGGCTTGAGGAGAATGCTGAGAACATAGATGTTGAATAATAGTAGGAAACATGGTTATCCCCCTAGCATTTTCCCAGAATGTAAACAGATTTGAATGTAAGACACAGTGGTAATAACAGGTAAAGTTCTTTAGCAGGAATGTTATAAAATAAAGACGTAAGGAGCTGGTCTGGCAGTGGCATGCAGAATAAATTTTTTTTCTTTTTTTTAATTTAAATTCAAGTTAGTTAACATATAGTAGACTATTGGTTTCAGGAGTAAAATTTAGTGATTAATCACTTACATATAACATCTAGTGCTTATCTGAACAAATGCACTCCTTAATGCCATCACCCATTTATCACATCCCTCTACCCGCCACCCCTCCAGCTACCTTCAGTTTGTTCTCTATAGTTAAGAGTCTCTTATGGTTGCTTCCCTCTCTGTTTTTAACTTTATTTTATTTTTTCCTCCCCTCCGCTATGTTCATCTGTTTTGTTTCTTAAATTCCACATATGAGTGAAATCCTTATGGTATGATGACTTTCTCTGACTGACTTACTTCAGTTAACATAATGCACTCTAGTTCCATCCATGTCATAGCAAATTGTAAGATTTCATTTTTTTTATGGCTGAGTAATTTTCCATTGTGTATGTGTCTATACCACAACTTTATCCATTTTTCAATCAGTGGACAAATAGGCTGTTCCCATAATTTGGCTATTGTTAATAATGCTGCCATAAACATTGGGTGCATATATCCCTTTGAATTAGTGTTTTTGTGTTCTTGGATAATTATCTACATTATCTATAATGTACTAGTATCTAGTACAGTTGCTGGATCACTGGGTAGTTCTATTTTTGACTTTTTGAGGAATCTCCATACTGTTTTCCAGAGTGGCTGCACCAGTTTGCATTCCTACCAACAGTATAAGAGGGTTCCCCTTTCTCCGCATCCTTGCCAATACCTGTTGTTTCTTGTGTTGTTGATCTTAGCCATTCTGACAGGTGTAAGGTGATATCTCACTGTAGTTTTTATTTGTATTACCCTGATGATCAGTGATGCTAAGCATCTTTTCATGTGTCTGTTGGCCATCTGTTTATGTTTGAATAAATATCTGTTTATGCCTTCTGCCCATTTTTAACTGGATTATTCATTTTTTGGGTGTTGGGTTGTTTTTTTGTTTGTTTGTTTTTATTTTAGTAAACTCCATGACACGCGTGGGGCTTGAATTCACAATGGGTGTTGAGTTTGCTAAGTTCTTTCTATATTTTGGATACTAACCCCTTATCAGATATGTCATTTGCAAATATCTTTTCCCATTCCATATGTTGCCCTTTAGTTTTGTTGATTTTTTACTTCACTGTGCAGAAGCTTTTTATTTTGATGAAATAAATCATTCAGAGAAAAACAAATACCATATGATTTTGCTCATATGTGGAATCTAAGAAACAAAAGAAAGGAGAAACGGGGAAAAAGAGAGGCAAACCAAGAAACAGAACATAGATGCACTGGAAAGGTAGATGATTAACTAGAAAGAACAAACTGTTACCAGAAAGGAAGTGGGTGGAGGGATGGGTTAAATAGGTGATGGGAATTAAGGAATGTGATTGTTGTGATGAGCACGAGGTGTTGTGTGGAACTGTTGAATCACTGTATTGTATACCTGAATTAATATTACATTGTATTAACTAACAGGAATTTAAATAAAAACTTAAAAAAAATAAAGGAACACACTGTTCCTCTTCACAGATTACGTACAGGAAACAAAGGAAAAGAAAGAGTAGACAAAAATTGCTAAAATGTTGGCCCAAGGAAATAAAAACCTAGTAGCAAACTGGAAGATAGTATCTCAGGGTATTTGGCATTTGCAGACAGAGCCATGCCAAGGAGCCTGGTACCCAAAAACTAAAGAGACTAATTACAGCAGAACAGGAAAGCTAAGAAGCTTCCTGTAGTCACCAACAGGAAAAGACCGGGCAGGCTGGTAAACCAGAAAGAAGAGTTGTGTAACAGTAGGAAGTAAGCAGGCAGACAGCTAGACTCTAGAAGTCTAGCATTGGATGTCGTGGGAGGCAGGCAGACAGAGAATAGAATCTGGTCTGGTGGCAAGCAATAAGCAGATAAGCAGGAATCCACTGATGGGGATTGGGATTAAGAAACAAATTAGTAATCTCTTAAGAGGTCTGGCAAGACACTGCTAAATAAGGCAGGGCATCAGGCCTAAAGAAATTTGTATAACAGATGAAATCTACAAAGAGAGGTAGACAGGTGAATAAAAGATGGCAACAAAGACACCCAGTTTGTTTCACTGCTCTGTGAGATCACAGTAGGACTAGAAGCAATAGGTCCACTGATGCTAAGCCACAAACTACTGAAATACTCCTCCTTGAATCCTCTCTGACTAACAGGAAAAAACAATGGCCAATGGAAAAAACAATGACCAATAGTGGTCACTTACCTAAATAAGGGTTAATGTGGTTGCAATGATTACAGGGATTAGGGCTGAAAGCCAGGGAGCTAAAACATAGCCCCACAAAAATTAGTCCAAGACTATGGTGCCAGTTTCTTCTTTTGGGGAAGGTGCTGTGGGATGCCTAAGTGGCTCAGTCAATTAAGTGTCTCCCTTCGGCTCAGGTCATGATCCCAGGTCCTGGGATCCAGTCCCACATCAGGCTCCTTGCTCAGGGAGAAGCCTGCTTCTCCCTCTACCTGCCACTCCCCCTGCTTATGTTCTCTTGCTCTCTCTCTCTGATAAATAAATAAATAAAATCTTTAAAAAAAGAGAGAGAGTGCTGAAACTAATAGAAACTGAGAATTCCCAGATCCATGCCACCTATGGTTTATTATATAGTATACTAAAAACCAACCCTTTGAATTTTATATGGAGAATATGCTTCTAACAAAGAACAGACCTCCCTGTCAACCAAAGTCCCAAAACCCCAAAGCAATTTTCAAGAGTAGCTTAACAGGTCATAAATGGTAATTGTCCTGTCTATAAGTTAGTAAGACATAGTTATAGTAATAAACAGTGAGGGAAAAACTTTCAATTTGCTTGCTAAACTATGTGGATCAGAGAAACATACAGGTGTTAATAGGGATGCTATTTAAGAAGTTGAGGGTTTTTTTAGAAAAAAAAATGTAGAAACAGTCTCTTGGAGATAAATGTAGTTCAAAAGTGAGACTAAAATTATGCAACTAAAATCTATTGTCTCTCTTACTTTGTGGTTTATTTTCTGACCTTTTCAAAATATGATTAATTATGAAAATTAAAGACGTATTTGACATCTGTAAATAATAACTTTTCATATCTAGGCATCAGTAGTTAGACAAGTCTTACAAATAGGCTATTTGGGGGCAACTAGATGGCTCAGTCGGTTAAGTGTCCGACTGTTGATTTTGCCTCAGGTCATGATCTCAGGGTTGTGAGATTAAGCCCCTCTTTTCTCTCTCTTTCCCTCCCCCCACTGCCCCTACCCCTCTTCGTTTCCCCCACCACCCTGTACATGTGCATGCACTATCTCTAAAAAAAGAGATATTATTTTGTTTTATATATTCTCCCACATAAATTTTAAGTTTTATTGATACATAATTCACAAATCATACATTTTGCCCTTTTAAAGAGTACAATTCAGCAGTTAATATATTCAGAGTTGTATAACCATCACTGCAATCAATTTTAAAACATTTTCATCACACCAGAAAGAATCTTGTCTTTAACTATAACCCCTTCTCAGTCCTCCCAAACCATACCCCTCCTAAGGCAACCACTAATCCACTTTATGTCTTTCTAGATTTCCCTATTCTAGGCATTCACATAAATAAAATCTTACAATGTATGGTGTTTTTATTTTTTTTAAGATTTTTATTTATTTATTTGACAGAGAGAGACACAACGAGAGAGGGAACAGAAGCAGAGGGAATGAGAGAGGGAGAAGCAGGCTTCCTGCAGAGCAGGGAGCCCAATGCAGGGCTCGATCCCAGGACCCTGGGATCATGACCTGAGCCAAAGGCAGAAGCTTAAGGACTGAGCCACCCAGGTGCCCCAATTTATGGTATTTTATTAACTAGAATCTTTCACTGAGAATATTTTCAAGGTTCATCCATTCCATATCAGTTTTTATTTGTTCATTATTATCTATTTGTTCCTCAGACATAAATACAAATCAGTTGTTTAAGCCACCTGCCGTGCTATACACACAATGATAAGATAGACCTTCTTACAGTTGCAAAGAGTTGATATTCTCATGTGAATACCAATCTTGTCCTTTTTCTCCTGGCAAAAGCAGGAAATTCAGGGTTTGATTTGACCCAAAGCCTGATGTATGGAAATGACCACAAACACCACATTTAAAGAAGTATACATTATGTGCCAGAACAACTCCTAGAAGTTTATATAAACTAATTAAACAGGACAACCTAGAAACCGATTATATTAAATTGTATATTACCTCATACAGTAGTGGAGAATACATAGTTCTTATCCTACTTATTTTTTTAAAAGATCTTATTTATTTATTTGAAAGAGAGAGATAGTAACAGAGATAGCAAGAGAGAACACAAGCAGGGGGATGGGCAGAGGGAGAGGAGAAAGTAGGATCCCCACAGAGCAGGGACCCCGATGTGGGGCTCTTTCCCAGGACCCTGGGATCCTGATCTGAGCCAAAGGCAGACCCTTAAGTGACCACCCACATGCCCCTATCCTACTTATTTTTAAGTCTTCCAATCCAGCATATTAGAAGCTAAAATGTATATCTACATTGGCATCAGATTCATTCAGAAAGCCTTCTTTAAGATATGCACATGAGGGGTGCCTGGGTGGCTCAGTGGGTTAAAGCCTCTGCCTTCGGCTCAGGTCATGATGCCAGGGTTCTGGATCTAGCCCCACATCAGGCTCTCTGCTCAACAAGGAGCCTGCTTCCCTTCCTCTCTCTCTCTGCCTGCCTCTCTGCCTACTTGTGATCTCTGTCTGTCAAATGAATAAATAAAATCTTTTTTACAAAAAAGATATGCACATGAATTTTAAAGAAAATTTTCGGGAAAGACTTTTAATCACTGGGTGATTCCCTGAGTACTAGATGTAAGGGTATCTGTTTTGCTGCTGCTTTTACTGTATTATTTTTTTTTTTTACAAATAGCCCTGTAACACGGCTTTCTGCTGCCTCCAAAACAATGACTAATGTGAGCTACCATTCTCATCAGTACTAGCAGCTTCACCTGACACCCTGATATTATATAAGGACAGACCTACCTCTAAATCCTATGAACCAACCCTGCTTTACATCAAAATTTTCATCCTTTAATCTTTCATCATGTTGCTATTTTACACCATCAGAATACCTCAAAGCCTTGGCTTCAATAGTGGCCAAATTAAAATATGCAGGGCTGAGTTTGATCCCAAATCTACAGAATAAAACTTTTCCATTGCAGGTTAATCTCTATATGTGATCCTACAATAATATATAACTGTCATTAGATTACTTTTCCTTTTTACATTATTTTTGATGATTAAATATGATATAGGATATAAAGTGATATGATTATATTTTAGCTAGCATAGTAGAACTTATACATAGCATTTTAATTATATTAACAAATATTGAGTAGTAAATATGTCCAGGACATGGTGCTAAGGATAGGTGAATGATAACACCATTCATGATCTCATTTGGCTTAGGATATTGTCAAGGCAACTGACAAGAGCTCCTCTGACTGCAAAATAATATTACAGAAATGTATAGGAAGAAGAGAATGGGGAAGGTTTTTTTTACAATTTTTTTTAAAATAAAGGTTTTATTTATTTGAGAGAGAGAGAGAGAGAGATAATGAGGAGGGAGAAGGCAGAGGAGGAAGGAGAAGCAGACTCCCTGCTGAGCAGGAAGCCTGATGTGGGGCTCGATCCTAGGATCCTGAGATAATGATCTGAGTGTAAGGCAGATGCTTAACCAACTGAGGCACCTAGATGCCCCCAGAATGGGGAAGGTTTTATGGAAAAGCTGTATCTTTAAATATAAGTAGGACCCCAAAAGCTGGAAATTAGAGGAAAGGGCTTTTGAGGGAGAGGGAACAACATGAGCAAAAACTTAGAGAAAGGAAAATGTGGGCTGCTCCTTGAAATTGATTAGTCATCTAATGGAGCTAGAAGGTAAGTTTTACGATTGTATAGTGGGAGATAAAACTGAGAAAGAGGGGCCAAATCAGGAAGACCTTGAATGCCATTCTGAATTTATTCTATAACTGTGGAGAGTTGCCAGAAATATATGAAAAGGAAAAACACATGATTAGACCTGTATTTTAGGAACAATTCTCTGTCATTGGTGTGTAGAATGGTTTATAAGATAAGAAACTGGAGACAAGGAGATAAATTAGGACACCACTTTCAAAAGCCATTCACTTGGGATGCCTGGGTGGCTCAGTTGGTTAAGCAGCTGCCTTCGGCTCAGGTCATGATCCCAGCGTCCTGGGATCGAGTCCCACATCGGGCTCCTTGCTTGGCAGGGAGCCTGCTTCTCCCTCTGCCTCTGCCTGCCACTCTGTCTGCCTGTGCTCGCTCTCTCTCTCTAACAAATAAATAAATAAAATCTTTAAAAAAAAAAAAAAAGCCATTCTCTTACTGGAGAATGAGTACTTTGGCCCCACCTGACTGCCTGTTACAGAAACCTGACCTAGTGCAGATATACAAAATAGTCCAGAAAAAGAAAAGTTAGAAAGGTGAGGCAAGGCAAAAGTCTGCTAAGAAAAACCAAAATAAACATGGTGCAAAGGTCTAAAGTCCCTGTTAGATTTGGCTTATAGATCCAAGAGTTTTCAAGTTACAGTCAGGATCATAACTGGATGTTTTACAGGAGGAAGGAAAATCAATGGTAAACAACCTGGAGGCATCCATAACTTAACTTGTTGGTTGGTGGATAGGAGATGCATAATTGAGTCGGTCTTTTTCACGATACCCAAGGCAATAAATAAAATATTTCAGTGATAGACATGCAATAATAAGACTATGATTTAGAACAGTAGAAGAAGGAATGGAAAGATGGGAACAGACTTCACAGATGATATTTGTTGGATCTAATGACCTGATACAGGAAATAAGGGAATGGGAAAATTAGAAGATAATTCTGAGGTTTCAAACCTGAGTTACAAGGAGAGTGATAATTTTGCAATGCAGATTAGGAATCAAAGAGGAGAAATATATTTTGAAAAATATGATGCTGAGTTATGTATGAAAGATGCCACATTTTAGGGGCACCGGGGTGGCTCAGTGGGTTGGGCCTCTTCCTTCAGCTCAGATCATGATCTCAGGGTCCCGGGATGGCACCCCGCATCAGGCTCTCTACATAGCGGGGAGCCTGCTTCCCCCCCTGCCTGCCTCTCTGCCTATTTGTGATCTCTGTCTGTGAAATAAATAAATAAAATCTTTTTTAAAAAGATGCCACATTTTAGGTGCCTGCCAAATATGCAGATGAAGACATCATTAAAGATTAGGTCTTGTGTTTCTGAAAAAGTTTGGCAATGGATGATTTAGTCATTTACATAGCAATATTAGTTGAAGACATAGTAGGTGGGATCACCAAGGAAGAGAGTTGGGGAGGGTTATGAAAACCAAAGAAAGAAGTTTATTGAAAGCTCATTTTAAGTGTGGACAAGGGGAAAGTAGTTATCCAAGGATATAGCTTAGCAGTTTATGACTAATGGTAGGTTCTGATATTTCATTTCAGTGTGACAGGAACGGTGATGATACCATCACACTAGAATGCAGATTGGAATCTGAAAGGAAAAATATTTTTATGTAGGATGGCTGGATGCTAAGAAAAATATCAGACAGGTAGGATGGGACCCAGGAAAGTGCAGTAACACAGAGACCATACATTAATTTTGAAGACATGGTAGCCAGCAGAAATATCAGAAAGGATGAAGTCTTTGGTGACATTAAAAACAAATCGGGAAACCAATGAGCAGATTTCTTTTTGGAAACACACATTTGAAAGACTATACATACATTAAAATAAAGCTGACATTGCTCAGAGCTCCACTTCTGAGATTGCTTTCAGAAACAGTTCACCAGCCAAACAAGAAAAACAGTCTAGTTTTTTTCATAGAGCATACTTGCTCTTAACATGTACATGTGTTTCTGCCAGCTTCTTTCTCTTTTACTTTTCTTTCTTTTTTCTCCTCTCCTTTCTTAGTTCATTATCTTTCCCATCCTGCCAGATGTAGTAATGTAAACCCTTCAGTCCCTGTTCCATATAAGTCTCTGCTGATATTGACCTGTGACCAGAAACAGAGTAGAGGGGTCTATATAAGGTCTGAGACTAAGTACAAGATGCCAGTTGAAACTAAGAACTATGGGGAGCAGTACTCAGAATGTAGACTGACTCTGACAGAATGTAGACTTCCATAATTTTATTTGTGTGCTAGAATCCTACCCTAAATGTGAAAGGTTTATCATCTGAAAATTACAGTAAGTTAAGGATTGTTAGGTATGCCCTTATATACTAAAAAGCATACATAAACTACACAACTAGATAACATGTAGATAAATCTTTTATTTATCATGTTAATATTTACATATACAAACATGTCCATATTAATAATGACACACACCCAGAAAATGAGTATGAATATGAATGTTTCTCACATTTATTTTGGTTATTCAGGAGTAAATTACATTCGTTCTCTAAATTTATTCTTCCTCACTGTCACTAGCTTAATTTGGACAGTGAACTACTCTTTGGAAATGTGTTTTAAGAGCTCTGTGTTGCAGGTAGCTCTAAATCCTACATCTTAATTCTGAGTTCTTACCTCTAAAGAGCACAGTGCATTTCTACCTTTAGGGTAACCCAAGATCATTGGCTCTAATTTAAAGACTTGGCCCTGGATAATTATGGCAAATCAGGATCCATAGCCACACCTGCCAGCTTTGCACATCAACGCAATTCACAAAAAAGGGCTTAGAGGACAAGTCGGGAGATAGACAGGTGGTTAATATAAACAGTATTGAGCTAGAACAGTGGTTCTTAAAGTATCGCCCCCAGACCAATAACATCAGCATCACCTGGAAACTTAGTACTAAAAATTCTCAAGCAGCAATTTACACCTACTGGATCAGAAACTCTGGGTTTGCAATCCAGCAATCTGTGTTTTAACAAGCCCTCTAAGTGGTTTTGATGCATGCAAAAGTTTGAGAACCACTGAGGTAGAATAAAATAAATCATGAGCAGGAGGGTTATAAGACAGAGGAAAGAGAAAAACAAGGTACCCGCAAGGGAAATGGCATTGAATGAAGGAGAGGAATACTGAAGGAGGAGTACATTGAATTGTATCACTCCAACTGCCTTCTCAAGAAAAACTCGTCCATTCAGATGTTTTAAAAGTGCTAAGCTACACGGTTTAAATGTAGCAAGAAATGGAATGGAATGGTAAACCAGATGTTGACTGAAGGGTAAGAACAGAGTCAGGGGTAAATGGTATATGAGATGGATCAAATCCAAACCAGCAGAAACTATCAGGAGTGGAACAAAGCACAACAGTGGTAAATGAACAAAAAAGGTGAATTGGTTGTTTCTGATGGTTTAAGGAAACTCTGATGCCCTATCACTCAGTAATGTGCTACCAGAGAGAACAAGTAACTCCAAGGCTGGGAATGGGGTCAAGTGGAGGGGATATATTTATGTTCCAAAATTGTCTAAGTGGGTGCTTGACAGAACCAAGACATTTAATGTAATCCAGGCCCTTGATATTTCAGCAGGGAGTATGGTTTACAAAACTGCTCTATTCCACATTCACAGCTCTCAACTGTGCATAGAATTTCTAATGCCAACATAAATCAATGGGTCTATGAGGAAGTAGATATATTTAAATCCAAACAAGATGGTTTGTGAACTGGCCTTTGTCATATTTTATATACACTCTGCTAGGGGGCTTTATGGTTGTCAGTAACACAAAGTCTTTAAGGAGAGGAAACTAGGAATGGTGGAGACCCAAATATTTGGGGTCAAGGACCTGGGAGAACCAACTTATCTGTAAAGTATTGGGGAGGGGCAAAGAGATGGTCAATCAGGTGGAAGTCGTAGCAGTCTCCACTGTAATACAAGCTATAGAAGGTATTTGACTATCTAGTTGGGTGGATAAATCAAGGCAGTGAGGGATCATGCAAAAAATGCCGTCTTCAGGATCAGGCAGATGGTGACCTGCCTAAGGCAAGTATCAGATCCATCTGCATGCACCACAGGCCCAAATTCTAAATAAAGAAGTAGTTCTCGGGGTGCCTGGGTGACTCAATGGGTTAAGCCTCTGTCTTCCGCTCAGGTCATGATCTCAGGGTCCTGGGATCAAGTCCTGCATCAGGCTCTCTGCTTGGCAGGGAGCCTGCTTCCTCCTCCTCCTCCTCTCTCTCTCTCTCTCTCTGCCTACTTGTGATCTCTTCAAAGAAGTAGTTCTCAGCCTATTTTCCATTGGGACTCACCTGGTAGATAAAGATCCTTGGTTCAAATCTGTGTCCTCCACTACTTGCTGTGTAATTTGGGGCACGTTGCTTAGTTCCACTCTGCATGTTTCCTCATCTGTAAAATAGTACCTACTTCATAGTGCTGATGAGAACTAAATGATATAGTCCATGTCAGATGTCAAACTCACAAACTCAGGGTCTACTACATAAAGCAATGAATACATTGAAGATATTATTATGAAAGGAAGCATACATTATGGTTTGCTCTACCTTTTACAAGACTTCGGGACCTTGGCCAACTATCTTAAATTTGTTATGCCTTAGTTTCTTCATTAAAAAAATGAGGTTAAGAATAATGCCTCCATTATAGGTTGCATTGAGAATGAGATTAATACATGTAAAATGCTTATACAGTTCCTGGCACATAATAAGTCCTGAGTAGGGGTGCCTGGGTAGCTCAGTCATTTAAATGTCTGACTCTTGGTTTTAGCTTAGGTCATGAGCTCAGGGTCATGAGATTGAGACCCCCTTTATACTCCACACTAGGCAGTCTGCTTAAGATTCTCTCTTTTTCTCTCTCTTCCTCTCCTACTGCCCCTCATCCTCCTTGCATGCTTTCTCTCTCTAATAAAAATAAAATCTTAAAAGAAATAATAAGTACTCAATAGATGTTAACTACAATTATTATTCCTCAAAGTTCTGAGTAATTCCCTGAACTCTTTATTGAGGTATGATTGACATACAACAAGCTGCACATATTAAAAGTTCATGATTTTATAATATTTGTATCTGAAATAATCAAATTCATAGAAGCAAAGAATGGAATGGTGGTTGCTGGGTGAAATGGGAAAATAGAGTTGCTAATCAAAAGGTATAAAATTTCAGTTGTGCAAAATGAATAGGTTCTAGATATCTGTATATTATATCTATAGATAGCACTATATTGTACACTTAAAATTCTGTTGAGGATAGATCTCATGTTAAGTGTTCTTACCACAATAAAATAGTTTAAAAAGTCATATATATATATAACCTTCTATAACTATCACCTCAGTCAAGAAAATGAACATGTCCATTGGCCCTTAGAATTTTCTCCTGTCCCCTGTGTAGCTCCTCCCTCCCACTCCTGGCTTCTCCCTAGGCAAACACTGATTCACTTTCTGTCACTGTAGATTAGTTTGCTTTTTATACAGTTTTATATAAGTGGAATCATATAGTACATACTCTTTTCTTTGGCTTATGTCACTTAGTATATTTATTTTGAGATTCAGTCATGCTATTGCATTTTTATTACTGCGTAGTATTCCACTCTATGATATACCACAGTTTATATATTAGAATACAAGTCTTTATGTATACATAGGCTTATATTTCTTTTTTTTAAAGATTTTATTTATTTATTTGACAGAGATCACAAGTAGGCAGAGAGGCAGGCAGAGAGAGAGGAAGGGAAGCAGGCTCCCCGCTGAGCAGAGAGCCCAATGCAGGGCTCGATTCCAGGACCCTGGGATCATGACCTGAGCTGAGGGCAGAGGCTTTAACCCACTGAGCCACCCAGGCGCCCCTAGGCTTATATTTCTTTTGAGAGAATACCTAGGAGTGGAATTGGCTGGATCATGTGGCAGGTATATATTTAACTTGTTAAGAAATTCCCAAAACTATGGTGCTTCCATACCATAGAACCATTCAGCAATAAGAGGATGAACAACTGAGATAGGAAAAAAAAACAACAACAGATAAATCTCAGAATAATTATAGGGAGTGAAAAAGCCAGACAAGAAATAGTACATCAAAGGGGCGCCTGAGTGGCTCAGTGGGGTTAAGCCTTTGCCTTCGGCTCAGGTTATGATCTCAGGGTCCTAGGATCGAGCCCCATATCAGGCTCTCTGCTCAGCAGGGACCCTCCTTCTCCTCCTTTCTCTCTGCCTGCCTCTCTGCCTACTTGTGATCTCTCTCTTTGTCAAATAAATAAATAAAATCTTTTTAAAAAAAGAAATAGTTCATGGTATATTGATTCCATTTTCAAAATATTCTTGGAGTACAAAATAATCTGTAGTAACAAAAAGGAATCAATAGGTGCCAGGGCATCGGGAGACAGAATGTAGGGGCAAGAAGATGGGATTAGAGAGGAACTAAGGAATCTTCTGAGGCTGAAGTATTTGTTAATTATCTTGATTTTGGTGATGGTTTCACAGTATATGAACATGTCATAGGTCTCAAATTGTACTTTTAAATATATACAATTTATTTTATATCAATGATGCCTTAATAGAGCTGTTAAAATATGTCATGAAAAAATGCCTTGAAGATATTAAAAGAAATAATTGCCAAACTATTTTCCAAATAAGTTGTATCATTTTACATTGCCAACAGCAATATATTAGAATCCCAGTAGTCCTACATCCTTGGCATCCTTTAGCCATTCTAATGGACATATGGTAGTATTTGAAGGTTTTAATTTGTATTTCTCTAGTGATGAATGATGAGCATTTTTTCACATGTTTGTTTCCTATCCAAATATCTTTTGGGAAAATATCTGCTCAAATATTTTTTTAATTGGGTTGATAGTTTTCTCATTTTTGAGTTTTGAGATTCTTCTTATATTCTGATTGCAAGTCCTTTATCAAATATATGCTTTGCAAATATCTTGTCCCAGTCTGTGATTTGTTTTCTCATTGTCATAGCAGTGTCTTTTGAAAAGCAAAGGTTTTTAATTTTACTGAAATCCAGGTTACTGATTTTTATTTTATGAGCTATACATGGTATAGCATCTAAGAAATCTTTGCCTAACCCAAGTTCACAAAATTTTTCTCCTATGTTTTCTTCTTGTATAGTTTTGGGTGTTACATTTAGGTCTGTGATCTCCTTTGAGTTAAATTTTATAATGATAAAAGCTATGGATTGAAAATCAGGGTTTTTGTTCATTTGTTTTTGTGATTTGACAGCTGATTGTTCCACTCCAAATAAATGAAAAAACAAAAAACAATCTTCTATGCAACTTGTTCTTTTCTCTATCCTTTGTAAAGAGTCAGTTGCCCGGGGCACCTGGGTGGCTCAGTGGGTTAAGCCTCTGCCTTCTGCTCGGGTCATTGTCCCAGGGTCCTGGGATTGAGCCCCTCATCAGGCTCTCTGCTCAGCGGGGAGCCTGCTTCCCCCTCTCTCTCTGCCTACTTGTGATCTCTGTCTGTCAAATAAATAAATAAAAAATCTTAAAAAAAGTCAGTTGCCCACATATGCATGGGTTTATTTCTGGAATATTTATATCCTGTTTTATTCATCTGTTTGTCTGTCACAGGTCAATGCCTTGCTGGTTTGTTTGTTTGTTTATTTTTTAGTGATTAGGAAAAATTTATTTATTCTACACACACCAAAAAGTTTACAAACTAGGAGCATTCAAACCAAAACATTGAATGAAACCAAAACATGGAATGAGGTTCAGGGGAACAGGTGTATTGTTATAAAGCAGCTTATATAGTGAGAAAGCAGTGACTATTTTTCATAGTGATTGGTTTTAATAATAGAACTTTCATAAAAGATAAGGAATTGATCAGTGGTTATCTCATATGAATCTTGGGAAACAGTCCCAGTTTTGCTCATGATTTCCAGAGGCATAGGAAACAAATGACCTTTGTCAAGTTATATTTCCAAAAAAAGCTAAATTAGGCTTTGCTTGTATGAGTAAACTGGTTTTATCTGCTCAGGCAATTTTCAAGCCTGATCTCCATTTCTTTCTTAACATCCTTTAAGGACCTAACTGATAAAACTTGTCACTTGAAAGAGGAACACTTTGTAATAAATATTGTTGTGGCTTGGTATTAACAACTTTTTTTTCTTACTTTTTAAAAAAAAATTAAACTCAATTGTTAACATACAGTGTATTATAAATTTCAGAGGTAGTTTAGTGATTCATCAATTGCATATAACACCCAGTGTTCATTCCATCAAGTGCCCTCCTTAATGCCTGTCACAGTTACCCCATTCCCAACCCACCTCCCTTCCAACAACTCTCAGGTTGCTTCCTGTAGTTAAGACTCTCTTATGGTTTGTCTCCCTCTCTGATTTTATCTTATCTTACTTTTCCCTCCCTTCCCCTATGTTCATCTATTTTGTTTCTTAAATTTCATATTTGTGTGAAATCATATATTTATCTTTCTCTGACTGACTTATTTCACTTACCATAATACCATCTAGCTCCATCCAAGTCATTGCAGATAGTACAACTTCATTTTTTTGATGGCTAAGTAATATCCATTCTGTATATTACAGCACATCTTTATCCATTTATCTGTCAATGGACATCTGAGCTCTGTTCATACTTTGGCTATTGTGGACATTGCTGTGATAAACATTGGGGTGCATGTGCCCCTTCAAATCACTATGTTTATATCCTTTGGATAAATACCTAATAGTGCAATTGCTGGGTGGTAAGGTAGCTCCATTTTTACCTTTTTTTAAATTTATGTTTTTATCCCCAGGGGTACAGGTCTGTGAATGGCCAGGTTTACACATTTCACAGCATTCACCATAGCACATACCCTCCCCAATGTCCATAACCCTACCACCCTCTCCCGATCCCCCTCCCCCGCAGCAACCCTCAGTTTCTTTTGTGAGATTAAGAGTCTCTTATGGTTTGTCTCCCTCCTGATCCCATCTTCTTTCATTTATTCTTTTCCTACCCCCCAAACCCCCACGTTGCATCTCCACTTCCTCATATCAGGGAGATCATATGATAGTTGTCTTTTTAGAGGAAACTCCATACTGTTCGCCAGAGTGGCTGCACCAGCTTGCATTCCCACCAACAGTGTAAGAGGGTCCCCCTTTCTCCACAAACTTGCCAACATCTCTTCTTTCCTGACTTGTTAATTTTAGCCATTCTGACTGGTGTGAGGCGGTACCTCATTGTGGTTTTGATTTGTATTTCCCTGATGCTGAGTGATGCTGAGCATTTTTTCATGTATCTATTGGCCATTTGTATGTCTTTTTGGAGAAATGTCTGTTCATGGCTTCTGCCCATTTCTTGGATGGATTATTTGAGTATTGAATTTGATAAGATCTTTACAGATTTTGGATAATAGCCCTTTATATGATAAGACATTTGCAAATATCTTCTCCCATTCCATAGGTTGCCTTTTAGTTTTGTTGATTCCTTTGCTGTATAAGAGCTTTTTTATCTTGATGAAGTACCAATAGTTAATTTTTGCTTTTATATCTCTTGCCTTTGAAGGAGTGTCTGGGAGAAGTTGCTCCAGCCAAAGTCAAAGAGGTTGTTGCCTATGTTCTCCTACAGGATTTTGATGGATTCCTGTTTCATACTTAGGTCTTTCATCCATTTTGAATTTATTTTATGTATAGTATAATAAAATAGTCCAGGTTCATTTTCTGCATGTGGCTATCCAATTTTCCAAACACCAGTTGTTGAAGAGACTGCCTTTTTTCCATTGAAAAATGGAATTTCCTGCTTTGCCCAAGATTAGTTGACCATAGCATTGAAGGTTCATTTCTGAATTCTCTATTCTGTTCCATTGATTTATGTGCCTGTTTTTGTGTCAGTACCATTCTATCTTAATGATTACAGCTTCGTAATGGAGCTTGAAGTCTGGAATTGTGATGCCACCAGCTTTGGTTTTCTTTTTCAACCTGCCTTTGGCTATTTGGGGTCTTCTCTGGTTCCATGCAAATTTTAGGATGATTTGTTCCAACTCTGTGAAAAATATTCAAGGTATTTTGAAAGGGATTGCATTGAATATGTAGATTGATTTGGGTTACACAGACATTTTAACAGTATTTTTCTTCTAATCCATGAGGATGGGATATTTTTCCATTTCTTTGTATCTTCCTCAATTTCTTTCATAAGTGTTCTA
>ML100530.1:6937-25397 GCA_003697995.1 Taxidea taxus jeffersonii | reverse complement strand
TTGTCACTCTAAAAAAGCAACAGGAATTGAAGCTCATTTCAAACTACCCTTAAAGAGAAGTTTCAAGCTGAGGAAATCTATTTAGCTGGAATAAAATCATGAGGGGAAAAGTCACACAAACTAAAAACATATTGACCTGAACTCTTCAAAATGTTAGTATCATGAAAAACACAAAAAGATGGGCAAATTGTTCTTATTTTTAAAAGACTGAAGAGGCACAATTGAATACTATGTGATCTTTAACAGGGGGTGGAGGGGCAAATAACTAAAAAGGGCATTTTTAAGCACCAGGGAAAATGTAATGTCAAATTTCTTGAAAGTGATAACGATATTGTGGTTATGTATAAGGATTTCCTTGTTCTTGGGAAATGTTTCTTCATATATATATATTTATTTATTTTTAAAGATTTTATTTTATTTATTTGACAGACAGAGATCACAGGTAGGCAGAGAGGCAGGCAGAGAGAGGAAGGGAAGCAGGCTTCCCGCTGAGCAGAGAGCCCGATGCGGGACTCGATCCCAGGACCCCGGGATCATGACCTGAGCCAAAGGCAAAGGCTTTAACCCACTGACCCACCCAGGCGCCCCTCTTCCAATATTTAAAGTTCGTGTCTGCAACTTAAAATTTTAAATAGGTTTACCAAATAGAAATTTTATATAAGCAATAACATCTTTTCCCTGAGCATATTTAAATTCATATATATTTTTAGAAGAGAAAGAAACTAAACATGGCAAAATGCTAACAGAGGATGAATCCATCAGTGTTCTGTCAATTTCTCTGTAGGCTTTTAATATGGCTATGAAATTTTTGAAATAAATTGGAGAAAAACAGGATATAAATGAATCCAATCTAAGTAGTAATTAGATTCTAAGTTTTTACTTAAAACACAAATTTTTCATATCACAGAAAAACAAAAAATTTTTAAGTAGGTTCCATACCCAACATGGGACTTGAACCCACAGCCTTGGAATCAAGACTTGAAACCAAGGCTCTGAGAACTGAGCAACCCAGCTGCCTCCAAATAACAGAAAATTTTTAACCCGAGTTAAATGTTTCAGCAGAAGTTTAAAAATTTACAAGTTTTAAATTCAAAATTTATTAGCTATAGACAACTAAAACTCAGTAGAAAACGAACTACTATAACCTTCTCTGAACCTAAAATGAATATGAACACATTATACCTCCTTACGAAGGATTTAATCCTTAAAATAGAAGTATTAAATTGATGACCTGCCTACAAAATATACAATTATTTAGTATAAATTGCCCACAACTAAGATAATTAGGGTTTAATAAATGAAGGCATGCAATAAGCATGCATATTTATTTTATTTATTTACAATAACTTTTTAAAAAATATTTTATTTATTTATTTGACAGAGATCACAAGTAGGCAGAGAAGCAGGCAGAGAGAGAGGAAGGGAAGCAGGCTCCCTGCTGAGCAGATAGCCCGATGTGGGGCTCGATCCCAGGACCCTAAGATCATGACCTGAGCCGAAGGCAGAGGCTTAACCCACTGAGCCATCCAGGTGCCCCTACAATAACTTTTTTATAAAAAGAATTAGGCACAGTTGTAAATTCATCAAAAATTAACTGTTAATTATGAAAACAGGATGATTCCTTTAATCAGTCCTAAAATGGTTTCCATAATAAGTCTTAAAATGTAGAATTGATATAATACAAAGATCTCTCCTGTATATTCCTATCATCAAGACAAAAAGTAACTTTGCAACCAAGAGCTATCGAATATGATTGCTAGGCATTTACTGGTGCTACTACACTAAACTTTTTGGGAACTTGTTTCAAGTTTTTTCAAATGTTATAAAGAATTATTTGAATATAACTTGGTATTTAGTGTTTGTTGAATTCTTACCTTTTGGCAGACAATTTAATATTTATTCTCTTAGGATTTTTTTGGGGGGGGTAATTATGTAAGAAACATGTTCATTCTAAAATTTTCAAGTATCTACCTCTCTCTCTATTGGACCAGGTAGGTAAGCACTTAACATTTTGGAATGTTCCACATTATCTTCAGTGTATATCAAACTAAGCCTAGACGAAATGCAGCAAGAGAACACTAACCATGTCCTTTTATTTCTCATCATTAACTATCATCCTAAGTCCCAATACAGTACTTGGCAAAAGGTGGTCTTTCAATAAATATTAAATGATGTTCAGTTCATTTATAATGTTGCACAGGTTTTTTTTCAACCTTTAACACTATAACATAAATATTTCATGCCAGTATTGATGGAACTACATTAAATTCCTCTCTATGGCTATATATAAATAGCATAATCAACAGCAGATACTACCATTGTTAATAGTTTCTCATCATTACAAATAATAGGACAGTAAATACATATAAATATATAAATTTAAGGATACCTAAGTATATATACATGCATGTATCTACAGCATTTAATTAAAAGGTCATTTAAAAGTTTTTACAATTTATCTCCACATTGCTTTAAACTATCATTTTATATATATGAAAGTTAATACAACACTTTTTAATTTTGTATTTTTGTTTGTTAACACACAATAGAAATCTTAATAAAATTACATGTTCCTAAGTACAGAAAGCCAGGGGAAAAAAATCTTACCATTCTTGCTGACATCCAGTTCCCTGAGATTAATGAGATTTGCAATAGATGCTGGTAATGTTGTTAAATCATTGTCTGGCAAACTCAGTTTGTGTAGAGACTGACAGTTAAAAAGTTGCTATTGAAACAAGGGAAGAAAGGATTTTGATTATTTAAGTTTCATTAAATATTTCATTTATTAACATTTACACAAATAAATATTATTAGTGTGGTTAAACTTAATGAATTATACCTACAAAAACATAAGGAAAGATCTCCTATCGTTTCATGTTATTATGGGTCTGAACACAAGCAAACTACTCAATCATTTACATCCTCAGACTTCTGCCCCAAGCAAAATGTACTCAGAAAGAATAACAATGTGGGGTCCCCTGGGTGGCTCAGTGGGTTAAGCCGGGCTTTCGGCTCAGGTCATGGTCTCAGGGTTCCGGGATCGAGCCCCATATCTGGCTCTCTGCTCAACTGGGAGCCTGCTTCTCCCCCACCTGCCAGTCTCTCTGCTTGCCTCTCTGCCTACTTGTGATCTCTCTCTGTCAAATAAATAAATAAAATCTTGAAAAAAAAAAAGAATAAGGGACGCCTGGGTGGCTCAGTGGGTTGAGCCGCTGCCTTGGGCTCGGGTTGTGATCCCAGGGTCCTGGGATCGAGTCCCGCATGGGCTCCTTGCTTGGCAGGGAGCCTGCTTCTCTCTCCGCCTCTGCCTGCCTCTCTGCCTGCTTGTGTGCTCTCTCTCTCTCTCCTCTCTGACAAATAAATAAATAAAATATCTTTTAAAAAAAAGAATAAAAATGTGGTTGTGTTCTTTGTTAAAGTAGTAAAAAAATAAGTGGCTATTAAATATGGCAAACTTTGGAACTTGTATTTCAAATATTTTTATTCCAAAATGAAAATTTACATAAATTAACTCCAAATATGACAACTGACTCAGAATGACTCAAAATATTTAATTCTGACTTGGGAGGACAAAAAAATTTATAAACAAATATATTCTTACACTAAAATCACAGTAATAAAATGTACTTATTTATTTTTATAAAATGTATTTAAAATAAAGTATATTTAACCAAAAGTATAGGTAAATGGGTCACTTCTATACTCCATACCAAAAAACTGTGTGGAGCACAGAGAATTTTTAGGGCAATGAAAATACTCAGTATGATAACTAATCACAGATACATTTCATTATACATTTGTTCAGGCTCATACAATGTACAACACCAAGCATGAACCATACTATAAACTACAGACTTTGGGTAATGATAATTTTTCAACATACGTTTATCAATTTTAATGTAAATACCACTCTGACAGAGAATGTTGACAATGGTGGAGGCTATGCACGTGTGGGCATAGTGTAGGTATATGAGAATTCTCAATTTTGCTATGAATCTGAAACTGTTCTTAAAAAGTAGTGTTTATTAGCAAATCAAACAAAAAGCTATTATCAGGATAACACTGAATAAGCCCTTTTAAAAAAGTGCATTCTTCCAAAAACTAAAAGAAGTACAACTGATTTAATTATTTGTGCTATCACAGCAAGACTCTTTTTTCTATTCATTCACCAAGCTGAGACCCTACTAGTGCTTATTACAGAAAGGGACTAATCTTGGATTTCCAAGTTCTCCAGAACAACCTAAGTAAGATAAATTACTCTCTAAAGAACAATATGTAAGGAAATGGTAAATTACAAAGCACCTTATTACAACCTGGGGAAGTAATTCATAAACATGCAACATGCAACCCATAATCTTTAATATTTTATCCACAGCCATACACAGATTTCTTTATAAGACAATCTTGGATGGCACTGGCTTTTCGAATGTTTTTACTACTAGCCACCAAAGGAAAACCCGTTTTCAAAGCACTGTCATCCAACATGTACACAAACACACACAAACACACACACACACACACAGAAACCTAACACACAGATTTCATGCACCAATGGACACATGCAACAAACTGTACTTTCTATTCTATTTTAGTTACAGCTGCCAGATCAAATACAGGATGCCTGAAATTTGGATTTCAGATAAACAACAAGTAATTTTTAAAAAAGATTTTACTTATCTGTATGACACAGAGAGAGAGAGAGAGCACAAACAGGGGGACCAGGAGAGGGAGAAGCAGGCTCCTTGCTGAGCAGGGAGCCCAAGGCAGGGCTGGATCCCAGGACCCTGGGATTATGACCTGAGCTAAAGGCAGGTGCTAAACCGACTAAGCCACCCAGGTGCCCCAACAATGAATAATTTTTAGATGTACATCCTATTTATTGCATAAAACACACTTATACTAAAAAAAAAAAAAAAAACCTAACTGTTCATCTAAAAATTATAATTTAACAGGGTGTTCTCTATTTCTATTTTCTAAATCCACCAGGGTATATCATAGTTCCTTTTTTGGAAATGCCACACATACTTATGAGTCACCAACACATCTCCATCCAGTTTTGATAAACACTACTGTTTGGGTAGTAAAACATTCTAACAAATTAAAACTACTGAACAAACTGAGGGTTGCTGGAGGGGAGGTAGGTGGGGAATAACCTAAATGTGTGATGGGCATTAAGGAGGGCACTTCTCATGTTGAGCAATGGATGTTATACATAAGTGATGAATCACTAAATTCTATTCTTAAAACCAATTAACTAACTAGAATTTGAATAAAAATTTAAAAATTTGAGGAAAAAAAAGCTACTGTAGTTTTTCCATAATAAACAAGAAAATGAGTTGAGAATAAAGAGGGATTTTTTAAGGATAAAAAAGGTAAAAAAAGGTAGCCACTGAGAAATTTTAGCAAAGAGGGACACCTGGTTGGCTCAGTTGGTTAAGCAGCTGCCTTCGGCTCAGGTCATGATCCCAGCGTCCTGGGATTGAGTCCCGCATGGGCTCCTTGCTCAGCAGGGAGCCTGCTTCTCCCTCTGCCTCTGCCTGTCACTCTGTCTGCCTGTGCTCACTCTCTCTGACAAATAAATAAATAAATAATCTTAAAAAAATTTTTAGCAAAGAAACTGATAATGTGAGAGGATATAGCATGGCAGCAAAACAACTTTCCTCCATCTAGTTGTTCTTAGATTTCAGAAATGTTATGTCCCCCCAAAAAACTAAAATGGGACAAATAGAATAGTACCTTTAAAAACCTGCTTAATAACAAAATTATTAGGTGACAACAAAAGGACAATTTATCCTTAACTATAATAATGTAGATCAATGTCTTATTAAAACTAGAAAAAGAAAGTATTAATTTCTATTTCTGTCCAGCTAAATCTATTGGCTTCAGAAATCATGTAGTCTTACCTACCATAGGGGCTACAAAAAATGGAAATTAAATACAAAATTTTAACTTAAAACTTGCTCAAATACGCAAGCAATTAACTTGAAGAAACAAAGGTTAAAATTCTATTTAAAAAATACTGGAGGTGCCTGGTAGTGCAGTCAGTTAAGCGTCCAACTCTTGGTTTTGGCTCAGGTTGGGATCTCAGGGTTGTGAGATGGAGCCCTGTGTAGGATTCCAGGCTCAGCACAGAGACTACCTGAGACTCTCCCTCTCCCTCTGCCCTTCTTTCTGTTCATGTGCTCTCTCTCAATAAATAAATCTTTAAAGAAAAAATTCTTTCAAGTTCTGTTGCATACCCTAAAATAAAATTAAACCAAAAAAGAAAAGAAAAAAGAAACAATGGAAACACAAACATATTGGCAGCATTATGGCTACACCAGGGATATCATATTTCTTGCATAAAAATAACCAAAGACAATTCTTTTTTTTTTTTTTCATTTATTTATTTATTTGACAGAGATCACACAAGTAGGCAGAGAGGCAGGCAGAGAGGGGAGGGGGAGAAGCAGGCTTCCTGCCGAGCAGAGAGCCTGATGCGGAACTCGATCCCAGGACCCTGTGATCATGACCAGAGCCGAAGGCAGCAGCTTAACCCACTAAGCCACCCAGGCGTCCCACCAAAGACAATTCTTAAAAGACAGTATGAACATACCTTTGGAAGCTCTTCAATCTGATTAGCATCTAAATAGAGCTCCTCCAAAGTTTTCTCAAAAGTAAAAATCTCTTTGGGAACCTGTTCCAAACTGCAATGAGAATAATCAAGAGTAGTGACAGTCTCCTCTTCCCCTCGTAGACAACGACATGGTACCAACCGCACAAACAAACTTCGTTTTGTAGTCATTTTTAGACACTGTAACATTGAAATAAAAATATACTTAGTTAAAACACATTATAATCAACAATTTTCCCAAAAATAACGATTCATTTATCACAATCTATGTAGCAAATATAAGTACATCCTTCTTTATACTCATCCAATGGAATACATTTAAACATTGTGTTACTGTCAAAATTTATATACATTTATATATACTGAATTTCAAATGAAACTAAGTACTTCTGTACTTTAAAAAATGACCTGTTAAATACCTGTTTATATGCTTTTGTAAGAAACATGCTTTATGAGTCCCGCTTATTCTCAACTAGAAAAAAACCCTAATACAACAAAGATACTTCTTTAATTTCTGGGTAAGAGCTATTTTTTTAAGAAAAGATTTTATTTATTTATTCGACAGAGAGAGATCACAAGCAGGCAGAGAGGCAGGCAGAGAGAGAGGGGGAAGCAGGCTCCCCGCTGAGCAGAGAGCTGGAAGTGGGTCTCCATCCCAGGACCCTGGGATCATGACCTGAGCCAAAGGCAGAGGCTTAACCCACTGAGTCGCCCAGACGCCCCATGGATAAGAGCTATTTTTAAATTAAGAATTTGGGGGTGCCTAGGTGGCTCAGTCGGTTAAGCATCTGCCTTCAGCTCAGGTCATAATCTCAGGGTCCTGGATCAAGCCCCAGTTGGGCTCCCTGCTCAGGAAGGAGTCTGCTTGTCCCTCTCCATCTGTTCCCCCTTTTCATGCTCTCTCTCAAATAAATATATATTATATATAAAGTATATATTATATACAATATATATATTTATAATAATATGTATTTATATTATTATATATATCAGTTTTGAGTAGGAAGTAGGACCACAAAGATATTTTCAGGTCTTCCGTAATAAGCCATCAGAACCATCACCCCAGGGAACCTGGGTGGCTCAGTGGATTAAGCCTCTGCCTTAAGCTCAGGTCATGACCCCAGGGTCCTGGGGTCAAGCCCTGAATCTGGCTCCCTACACTGCAGGAGGCCTGCTTCTTGCTCTCCCCTTACCCCTGCTTGTGTTCCTGCTCTCGCTGTCTTTCTCTCTGTCAAATAAATAAATAAAATCTTGGGGCGCCTGGGTGGCTCAGTGGTTAAGCCTCTGCCTTCGGCTCAGGTCATGATCCCAGGGTCCTGGGATCGAGCCCCACATCGGGCTCTCTGCTCGGCAGGGAGCCTGCTTCCTCCTCTCTCTCTCTGCCTGCCTCTCTGCCTACTTGTGATCTCTATCTGTCAAATAAATAAATAAAATCTTTAAAAAATAAATAAATAAATAAATAAATAAATAAAATCTTTAAAAGAAGAAGAAGAAAAAAAAGAATCATCACCCCTTTAACTTTCCAAGGCTCTTCCACATCAAAATTTCAATACATGCTAAGTGTATTTTGTTTCAATTAAATATTGGTCTTTTATTTTTTCTGAAGAGCTTATAGGTCCTGAATTTGTGTAAATTTACACATTAGAGAATAAACTTGCTTCAATAAAGTATATACAGACTTCATTGTTTCAAACTAAATGGGAGAAAGGTTTAGTTCTGAATTAGTGAAAATTCTCCAGGCTAATTTTAACCTATCCATAGGTTAATTCCAACTATTCTTAAGATTATATTACCAAAGACAAGCCTACTTCAATAAATAAGAATAACTGTTAATCAGTTAACAACTCTTCGTAAAATAGAAATTCTTGCCTTAATCAGAAGACAATTAGAGTAATAGAATACTTCTAACCAGAGCCAAGATTATATTGAAGCCCGTGAGCGAAACTGCCTCAAGCACAAAATAGAAGGAGGTGCCAAAAAATATTTAACCAAATTAAATATTTTAATGCTTTATTTTTTAATTAAAATCACTGAAAAATAATCTGTTTATGAACAAAATGACTAATTTTTAAGTAAGGACAGGATTGGTATTATTTTTTTCTTTTGCCTCAGGCTTCAATATGGCTCTGCAAGGCACTGCTACCAACTTCTATTTCAAATTATATGATATTCTTAGAGTGTTTGACAACTAAGTACTTCCCTTGCAATCTTTTTTAAAATAGGACTATTCTTAGTCAATCACCATGTGCCAGACACTGTGCTAAGTTCTTTAGATAATATATGCATATTCTCATTCCATACTCATATATCTAAGACATGTACTATTATCTCTATTTTTCCATAAAGAAACTGTTTCTGTGCTCTTATTGCCTTATACTACTTCTCAATACATAATCATATATTAGAACTCAGGTTCTCAAGATGATTAAAATATCAATAGGTCTTTATTAGGCACTTCTCCTTTATGGCTTACAAAAATAAAATACTGATGGGGTTCAGAACACACCACTCAAATACGGTACCTTGACATATTGAATACTTTCAACTGAAGGAATGTGAGAAAACAGCAGAAGCAGGAAGGTCATGCTGGCCTCCCCTTTTACTTCTCCACTGAAATAGGTCATAAAATCCTCATGTGAGAGGTGCCTTCCTTATACCTGGAGGAAAAGAGCAGCCCAATCTCTCAAGAATGGAGAAGAATCCTAACAAATGGGCTTTACTTAACTTCCCCCCAGTTTACTACACTTACATCATACTCTGACCTATCATACTTGTACACAAGTCTACACTCTTCATCAAATCTAGCATAAATATATTAGTTTTAATGGTTTCTTTACGTCATAACTCCTCATAAAGGCTCCTGTGCCACTTAAAATTTGTATGAAATAAATTTGCATGCTTTCTCCTGTTAAAACTGTTTTTGTCAGGTTAGTTTTCAGACCCAGCCAAGGAACCTGAGAGGGTCAAGGAAAAATTCTTCCTCCACTACACTATGATGTCAAACATAAAAGTTTCTACATAAAATCTTAGTTTCATGGGAATATAACACATAGCATGGTGACTACAGTTAATAGTACTGTACTGCATATTTGAAAATTGCTAAAAGAGCAGATTTTAAAAGTTCTCATTTCAAGAAAAAAAATTTGTAACTACTACGGTGATGGATGTCAATTAGATTTATTATGGTGGACACTTAGCAACATATACTAAATCATCATTATGTTGTACACCTGAAAGTAACATAATGCTACATCCATTATACTTCAACAAAAACAAAAAAAGACTTTGTCAGCAAATACCCAGAAAAGTTTACTCAATGTTCATTAATAATCTATGTTTATATGTGGGTGTGTTTTACTGATCAGAATAAGCAGTTTTGTTGATAAGAATTTCATTGCTGGAAGGGAATTCAGCTTATCCTTGTGTGTTTATGAAATCCCCAAAATAAAAGATTCCAAAAATGAATATGAAATTTCTTGCTCAAGAGATTCTAAGATTTCAACTGATAATGAGTTAAGAGGACATTTAAGAACAATCTTAAGGGAACTCAATCTGCTCTTTCCAATACGGTAGCCACTAGACATGTGGCCATTTTAACTTAACCATTTTTAACTTAAAATTCAAGTTAAATCAAATAAAATTAAACATCTAGTTTCTCGCACTAAGCACATTTTAAAAGCTCAAGAGCCCCAGGTGTGGCTAGGGGCTACCATACTCAGAGAAAACAGAGAACATTTCTCTCAGTGCAGAAATTTCTGTGGGGCAGTGTTGGTCTGGTGTTTGAAAATATTCTGGTTAATCAAATTATAAATACTATATGCTTATATTTTTGTAATATGACGGTACGCAAGAACTTGGAAGATGTGGCCTAAAAATTTCTGAATCATAATGGATTTGGGAGTATAAATGCTAGCTGAGAAGAAAGGGCATGAAATGTTAACTACCAAATAAATGTATTTAAAATAATGTATTTAGGGTTGCCTGGGTGGCTCAGTGTAAAGCCTCTGCCTTCAGCTCAGGTCATGATCCCAGGGTCCTGGGACGGAACCTCGCATCAGACTCTATGCTCAGCAGGAGCCTGCTTCCCTTCCTCTCTCTCTGCCTGCCTCTCTGCCTACCTGTGATCTCTGTCTGTCAAATAAATAAATAAAATCTTTAAAAAAAAAGAGTGTATTTATTTTAGATGTTATCATCTGTGCAGCACACTTGAAGCATAAGGCAATTTACCAGACAGAATAATTGTTAATGAAGCTAAAACAACCTCCAGGTTTTTTTGTAGTGCTAATCATAAACAGATGATGCTGCAGACAGACGGTCAGAAATCGTATAACTTCTCAAAAGAGACAGCGAATTCAGAAAAGGAAATAAGATGTTCTACAAAACAGTTTACATCTTCAGTAAAAATTTCCTGTGGACAGAGGCTACAAAGAGAGCAGTTTAGACCTCAGTTTAAATTCAGCAGCCTCAAGCCAATATAAAAATGGACTGTAATTTAGCAGACTAAAACTACTGATTGATAAGAAAGGAGGGGGAACTTACTTACTGAGGGTACAGGAGGTAAATACCATATGGCAGAGAAAGGAATGCATAATAACAACCAAACAGAACCTCCATTACACAATATTATAAGGAAGTAAACCAAAGGAAGCCTGGCCTGTTTAAAAAGGGAGTGATCAACATGGGGAATGTTCATTAGAATTTTAGTGTTATGATAAGCAAGAGTCACTTTATAAATCAGACTTAACACGAGAGACATAAAAATATTCTTATCAAATGGAGAGAGAGAAGCCAACTAAGAAAAAAAAGGCATAATAATAAGCCAAACATTTTCTAACAAAAGAAATTAAAGCTACTTACCACTGGGTTGAATTTATCTCCCTGATGTTTCTTAATTGAGCCAACATTCTATGGAAACCAAAATTAAAAAAATAAAATTAACAATAAAAATATATCGTTATGACTTTAAGGGGTCATCTCTTCTAAATTCTTGCCTCAAAATGTAAATTATAATTCTCAAAAATTCACTAGTGTAAACACAAATTTGCTAACTTCTAAATACATACCTAGCGTCTTAATAGTCGCTGGATTGCTTTTAATATATTTGTTAACTATGGTGAACCCTCATCTATATCAAATAATAAATATCCACTTAACATTAAAATCCCATTTATCTGAACCTACTGGAAAATAGTAAAGTTTTTCCAAGCAGATAAATTCAAATCACCAATTATATTTAAATTTAGTACAGTTTTTTTTTTAAGATTTTATTTATTTATTTGACAGACAGAGATCACAAGCAGGCAGAGAGGCAGGAAGAGAGACAGAGGGAGAAGCAGGCTCCCCACTGAGCAGAGAGCCCTATGCGGGGCTCGATCCCAGGACCCCGAGATCATGACCTGAGCCGAAGGCAGAGGCTTAACCCATTGAGCTAACCCACTGAGTCACCCAGGTGCCCCCAATTTAGTAGTTTTTTTAAAAAGATTTCATTTATTTGAAAGAGAGCAAGTGAGAGTGAGCAGGATAAAGGAGAGAGATAGAGAGACAGAGAGAGAATCTGAAGCAGACTCTGTGCTGAGCATGGAGCCCGACTCGGGGCTCGATCTCAAGCAGGAGTTGGAGGCTTAACCAACCCAGCTACCCAACACCCCTAAATTTAGTAGTTTCTGATGGTTCTGTAAAAGTAGAAATGGTAACGGCTGATCATATTCTATTCCTCCCACTACAGAAAACTTAGTTTCTTTGGGGCAGTAATGGACCCAGTTAAATATTCACAATTGGAAGGCTCAGGGGTTGGAGGACGCAGTTGAGATCAGCGACATATTAAGTCTGCTTTGGGGATGGAATGGGGCTGGTTATGGGCAAACATTTGTTTTCCTTATTCAGGGGTAGATGTAAACATGTCTACTGCTGCAACAATAATCCTATGACCATAAGTCAACAAGCGTGAGTATTAAAAAACAACTAATAAGGCTAACAAAGTAGAAAAAACAAGCTGGGGATTTCTAAAAGCACTACTGAGCAGCTGGACCAATGTTAACTCCTGCCGCCTTCTGGATTTCTTGGTGTGTAAGAAAACTAAACCCCCATTTATTTAAACCATTGTGAAGTTTTCTGTATCTACAGACATATTACAAAGTGAAATATTACATAGTCCATACTGCAAAGTAAAATAGCCTAAACCCAAAACAGTAACATTAATAAAAAGTATACACATCATAATCTTATTAAAAAATTCGGTAATGCTAATAAATTTGTGTTTCAAAATTTTAGTTACCCTAAATTTATTGAGCTATTTTTCTCTGTGCCAAATGGTTACAGTACTCCTCAGTTGTTTAACCTTCCCCACAAATTCTACTTACAGTACATGTCACAAAAAATACCTGTGTGTACAGCAAAGATGGTGGAGCATCTTTGGTCACTAAATTTCACATTCAGTATACTCCTACATATGTAATAACCTGGTAAAATGGAATTGCCAAGAAGCTGAAACAGAATATGGCTATGGAAGAGCAAGCTGGAGAGAAGAGAGATGTGAAACCTGTACTTAGAAACATTAGTATATAATACCCGATAGATGTTCTAGTGAGATCTTTAGTAAGCAGTTGAATATGGTCATTCAGAGATGTAGGGACAGATCTAAGCTGAGGATACAAATTTGGAAGTCATCTGCCTAGAGATGATTTTTAAAGCAATGAAATTACATGAAAGCATCAAGAGCATGAGGACAGGCAGAAAAGAGAATAGGTCCAATGATTAAACCCTGGGATATTACAGAAATAAGGGATTAGAAAGTAGGGATAGAACCAAAAATTATACCAAAGAGAAGCAGTAAGAAAAAAAAATGATATTATGAAAGCAAGGTAAAAATGTTTCTAGGAAAAAGTTATCAACTATGTTAGTAAGAATTTGGAATTACCACTATGTAGCAGAGGTCACTGATTATCTTAACAAGGTCACTTAATGTGGAATGGTAGAAACAAAACAATGTTTGGAGCCAATTCAAGAAAAAAAGAGGACAACCTGATAAGAGCAAATACAGATAATTCAGGCAGTTTAGCTATAAAGAACATTAGAGTGGCGCCTGGGTGGCTCAGGGGGTTACGCCTCTGCCTTCGGCTCGGGTCATGATCTCAGGGTCCTGGGATCAAGCCCCACATTGGAATCTCTGCTCCACAAGGAGCTTGCTTCCCCCTCTCTCTCTGCCTGCCTCTCTGCCTACTTGTCATCTCTGTCAAATAAATAGATAAAATCTTTTTAAAAAATTAGAAAAATACAGTAGTATCAAGAGTAAAATGTAAATCAAGAGTCACAACATTTGATTTGTGAACAGATAGGAATAATATAGTTAAAGAGCCCATTGGTAAATTTGTATAAAAAGAGATTTGGGCAACAATTCATAGAAAACATACTTTTGGTGCAAAGGTATAACTAGCCAAATAAAACTCACATAGGGCATTTCTCAAAAATATAGATTACCGTGCTTTCTTTCTAAAGATTCTTTTTTTTCCAAGACTTTATTATTTGAGAGAGAGAGAGAGAGCACGTGAGCGAGTGAGCATGAGTGTGGGGGGAAGAGCAGAGGGAGAGAGCCATCAGACTCTACCCTGAGCATGGAGCCCAACTCAGGCCTTGATCTCATGATCAAGAGATCACGAACTGAGCCCCAAATCAGGAGTTGGACACTTAATTGACTGAGCCACCCAGGTGCCCCTGTGGAGATTCTTATTCTGGAGATTAGATATAAAACTCAAGATTCTTTATCTTAGGGGTGCCTGGGTGGCTCAGTGGGTTAAGCCTCTGCCTTTGGCTCAGGTCATGATCTCGGGGTCCTGGGATTGAGCCCCGTATCGGGCTCTCTGCTTGGCAGGGAGCCTGCTTCTCCCTCTCTCTCTGCCTACTTGTGATCTCTGTCAAATAAATAAAATCTTAGAGAAAAAAAAAAAAAGATTCTCTACCT
The DNA here is from genome assembly GCA_003697995.1 of Taxidea taxus jeffersonii. Lineage (NCBI taxonomy): Eukaryota > Metazoa > Chordata > Mammalia > Carnivora > Mustelidae > Taxidea > Taxidea taxus. Next base: position 10,827 of record ML100530.1, on the reverse strand, counting down.
TAAAGTGCTGATGTAATTCTTTTTGTCCAACATTCTCAACAATAATCAATACATGATCCATCTTATTTCATCTATGCTCAAACCACCATCCTTTCTCCCTCCCAATCCTCTACAATTATTTTGACAAACCCTCAGCTTGGGTATTACTATAACAAGTGAAAAGTGAAGTCACTATAAAGGTTTTTTAAAATATAGTATGTTATGGGGTACCTGGGTGGCTCAGATGGTTAAATATGCCTTTGGCTCAGGGCATAATCTCTGGGTCCTGAGATGGAGCTTAGCATTGGTTCCCCAGTTCAGTGGGGAGTCTGCTTTTCCCTCTCTCTCTGCCTCTATTTCTGTGTCTCAAATGAATAAATTTAAAAAAACAACAATGATAAAACCAGTATGTTTCCCTATCAATCCAAAAATATAGTATGTTATATATTCCTATCAGTATGATATAACCAAGTAGATTTGAGAGAAATTTTAATGTTGAAGCAATCTTTCTACATGAGTTCAAGAGTTAAAATGTACAACAAAGGCTCCTCAAGCATGCCCAAAGCTATTAGCTGACAGTCAGTGGTTGTTTAAGATCACTTTAGTTTAGGGGCACCTGGGTGGCTCAGTCAATTAGGTGGCTGCCTTCCACTCCAGTCATGATCCCAGGGTCCTGGGACTGAGTCCCGCATAAGGCTCCCTGCTCGGTGGGGAGCCCGCTGCTCCCTGCTACTTGTGTGCTCTCTCTCTCTCTGTCAAATAAATAAATAAAATCTTTTAAAAAATCATTTAGTTTAATCATGGTTATCACAATGTTTGCTAATCTGTATTTGGTATAACTGTCCTTAGTTCTGAGGCATTTAATGGACACTATTAACCCATTACTGGAAAGTATATGAATAGTTAACAATGAAAATAATGACACAAAAAAAATAATAAAATAGACAGGTAAGAAATTTATAAAACAAAAAGATTATAAATGCTGTAAGAGCATTTGACCCTAAAAGACAAAATCAATAGCTGAATGTATAGAATGTGCTATGCCTACAAAATATACAGCAACTACCACGTTCCACATTTATAATGGCTATAAGACTAACATCAATGTCTGAACCCGACTGGCCTGATTCTAATCGAGTAGAAAGCTGAGACTTTCTTCAACATTGGCACTACTAATCCAACTTTCATAAAAAACTATGGTTAGCCTAAACTGTTTTAAAAAAAGCTTACTGTGGAATAAAGTAGTAGACATACATATTGAAGTTACTAAAGAGTGCCACGTTTGCAGAAATTTCCATTTTTACATTTCTACAAGTTACTTACATAATGAAATAGATTCTTTAGAGTTTGGAAACTATACATCCCTGTAACTAACTAACAGCAATAACAATATAAAATCTAATACTATGGTGAGTGAAAGTGGCAAGATTAGGCATCCTTGTATTGTTCCTGATCTTAAAAGAAAGGCTTTTGGCTTTTTTTTTTTTTTTTAAGATTTTATTTATTTATTTGACACAGAGAGAGAAAGAGAGCATAAGCAGGGGGAGCTGCAGGCAGAGGGAGAGGGAGAGGGAGAAGCAGGCTCTCCGCTGAACAGAGAACCCAATGTGGGGCTTGATTCCAGGACCCTGGGATCATGACCTGAGCTGAAGGCAGACACTTAATTGACTAAGTCACCCAGGTGCCCCAGGCTTTCAGCTTTGTACCACTGAGTAGGATATTAGCTATGGGCTTGTCATATATGGCTTTTATTACATTGACATACATTCCTTCTATACCTACTTTGTTGAGAATTTTTATCATAACTGGATGTTGAATTTTTGTCAAATGCTTTTTCCACATTTACTAAGATGATTATATGGATTTTTATCCTTCATTTTGTTAATGTAATATATCACACTGACTGATTTAAGGATTTTTTTTTTTTAATTTAAGGATGTTGAACCATCCTTGCATCCCTGAATAAATTTCACTTAATCATGGTGTATGATTCTTTTAACGCATAGTTGAATTCAGTTTGCTAGTATTTTGTTCAGGAATTTTTCATCCATGTTCATCAGGGATACAGCTGTGTAATTTTCTTTTCTTGTGGCATCTTTGTCTGGTTTTGCTCTCAAGATAATAAAAGCCTCATAAAATAAGTTTGCAAGACTTCCCTCCTCTTCTATTTTTTTGGAAGAGTTTAAAAAGGATAGGTATTAAGTGTTCTTTGAATACTCACCAGTGAAGCTATCTAGTCCTAGCCAGAGCAATTAGGCAAAGAAAATAAATAAAAGGCATTCAAATTGGAAAAGAAAAAGTAAAACTCTGGGGCGCCTGGGTGGCTCAGTGGGTTAAGGCCTCTGCCTTTGGCTCAGGTCATAATCCGGGGGGGTCATGGGATCAAGCTCCGCATGGGGGGGGGGTGGTCTCTGCTCAGCAGGGAGCCTGCTTCCTCCTCTCTCTCTGCCTGCTTCTCTGCCTACTTGTGATGTCTGTCAAATAAATGGATAAAATCTTTTAAAAAAAAGAAAAAGTAAAAATGTCACTACTTACAGATGACATAATAGTATAGGTAGAAGACTCTATAAGGACTCCAACAAAAAAAACCTGTTAAAACTAGCAAGTGAATTCAGTAAGTTGCAGGGTACAAAAATCAGTTGATTTTCTACACACTAAAATTTTCAGAAAGAAAAATAAACAACCCCATTTATAATTATATCAAAGAACAAAATACCTATGAACAAAGTTAATGGAGTAGGTGAAAGACCTAAATACTGAAAATTCTAAGACATTAATGAAAGAAATTCAAGACATAAATAAATGAAAAGCTATTCCATACCATGAACTGGAAGAATCAATAGGGATAAAATGTCTATACTACCCAAAGCAATCTAAATAGGCAATGCAATCCCTAACAAAATTCCAATGCCATTTTTCAAAAAATATGGTCAATTAATTTATAACAAACCAAGGATACGTAAGAGGTAAAGGACAGTCCCTTCAATGAATGATAGTGGGAAAACTACAGTCACAGGCAGAAGAATGAAGAATGAAACTTGGTCATTATCTTATATCATACACAAAAATTAACTCAAAATAGATTAAAGATTTGAACCTGGGGTGCCTGGGTGGCTCAAGGGTCCAAATCTTGATTTCAGCTCAGGTTATGATCTCAGGGTCATGAGATCAAGCCCTGTGTCATGTTCTGCACTCAACACAGAGTGTGCCTGTCCCTCTCCTTCCCCGAGCTTGCATGTGCTCTCTCTTCCTAATAAATAAAATCTTAAAGAAAAAAAAAATGAACTTAAGACCTAAAACCATAAAACTCATATAAGAAAACAGAGCTAGGTAAGCTTGACATCTGACACCAAAGGCAACATTAAGTAAATAGGACTACATCATACTAAAAAAGCCTCTGGCACAGCAAAAGAAACCATCAGCAGAAGGAAAATATAACCTACAGAACGGGAGGAAACCATCAGCAGAAGAAAATATAACCTACAGAACAGGAGAAAATACATACAAGTCATAAGTGACTAATATTCAAAACATATAAAGAACTCATACAACTTAACGACAAAAACTCCAATTAAAAACTGAGCAGAAGATCTGAAAAGACACTTTTCAAAAAAAAAACAAACATATAGATGAAAAGATCTTCAACATTACTAATCATCAGGGAAATGCAAAATAAAACAATGAGACATCACATCTCGCATTTTAGAATGGCTATTATCAAAAAGATGAGAAATAACTAGTATTGGTGAGAATATGAAGAAAAGGAAAGCCTTCTGACTTTAAGTGAGAATGTAAATTGGTACAGCCACTATGTAAAACAATATAGAGGTTCCCTTCCCACAAAAAATATCCAGCCATATGATCTAGCAATTCCACTTGAGGGTGTTTACCTGAAGAAAACAAAAACACTA
>ML100529.1:15354-36862 GCA_003697995.1 Taxidea taxus jeffersonii | reverse complement strand
CTGTATTTCATTTTATTTTGAAATCTCAAAGAAGATTAAGGTATCGTCTAATTCTCACATTCTACGGCCAGCCAATACATCAAGGAGCCAAAGGAAATGAACAATAGCACATGGAAGGCGGCAGACATGAGCCAGCAGGGAAAGTGTGCGGTTAAAACCTCATCGTGGCGACGGGAGTCCATTTTCTTTTTTTTTAAACACACAATTCACACTTATAACAAAACAATTAAAATTTTAAGTGAGAAGCTCAATTCATGTAATATTTCAACACTGCATTACTGGTTTTCATTTGTTCTAATCTAACAGAGGATAACAAACTATGAGTATTTAAAAATTAAACCGTAGCACTGAGGATAACTTATTTCTCAGTGGCTTCAGTAAGAATCTGGTCTGAAGAACCATGGCTAATGAAACAAAGCATTAGTTCTATTTCCAGTGTAACTACAAAAATTATACGCAGGAGAATATCAAAATGGAACACTACTTTTAAAAGTACTTGTAGGAGGGCGCCTGGGTGGCTCACTGGGTTGAAGCCTCTGCCTTCGCCTCAGGTCATGATCTCAGGGTCCTGGGATGGAGCCCCACATCGGGCTCTGCTCCGCAGGGAGCCTACGTCCTCCTCTCTCTCTGCCTGCCTCTCTGCCTACTTCTGATCTCTGTCTGTCAAACAAATAAAATAAAATCTTGAAAAAAAAAAAAAAAGTACTTGTAGGAGCACCTGGCTGCCTCAGTCAGAAAAGCATGTGACTCTCGATTCCAGGGTTGTAAGTTTGAGCCTCATGCTGGGTCTATAGATTACCTAAAAATTAAAGAAAAAAGTTTAAGTACTTTTAAAAAGCATAACAGCAACTACTTAGGTAATAAAAAATGCACATAATGTCAACTGCATCTCAATAAACTTACCTAAAAAACCCACATAAATAAAATCATTTCCTTATTTATTTGCTTGTTTATCTGTTTATTTTAAGTCAGCTCCACACCCAGCATGGAACCCAATACGGGGCTCAAACTCACAAATATGAGATCAAGACCTGAGCCGATATCAAGAGTCGGACATTTAACCAACTGAGTCACCAGGGCATTCTTCATTTCCTTATTTTATTTTAAAGATTTTTATTTATTTATTCGACAGAGATCACAAGTAGGCAGAGAGGCAGGCAGAGAGAGAAGAGGAAGCAGGCTCTTCAAGGAGCAGAGAGCCCTATGCGGGGCTCAATCCCAGGACACTGGGATCACGACCTGAGCCGAAGGCAGAGGCTTAATCCACTGAGCCACCCAGGTGCCCCCATTTCCTTATTTTAAAACTGATTATGTCTTCCTGACCTGAAACTCAAATGAAATCTATTTCACACCTGACTCATTCATAAGCCAACCAAATATTAGATTGGTGAATGCATGAATCAGTCAAGGACAAAATGTTAATCATTTTATATGTAAATAAATGTTAAGTGATATTTTTATAATATGGTTCAAACAATACAGTAGTTCCCCCTTCTTACCAGCCAGGGGATATGGTCCAAGAGCCCCAGGGGATGCCTGAAACTACGCACAGATAGTACCAAACCCTATATGTATTGGGTTCTTCCCTATACATACACAGATACGATGAAGGTGAATTTATAAATTAGGCCCAGTAAGAGATTAACAGCAAAAACTAATAGTAAACTAGAAAAATTACAACCATAGACTGCAATAAAGTTATGTGAATGTGGTCTCTCTCTCTCTCTCTCTCTCAGAATGTCTTATTGTCCTCTCTTCACCCTTCTTGTGATGATATGATGGGAAGCGAGGTGACCGAGATAGGCACTGTGACACAGGGTCAGGCCACTACTGACCTTCTGACGATAAGTTAGAAGGAAGACCATCCGCTCCTGGACATCAGTCGACTGTGGCTAACTGTACCCAGAAAGCAAAAGTGTAGATAAGGAACAGGGGACTGACCACCATATACACCTGCTTATCCTACTTGGACAATTACCTTTAATTGTTTCCTCCACAACTTCTACCACTCGATCTATCTGTTGAACCTAAAAAGAAAACAAATTGTTAGACAAGCAATTGACATGGATGAGAAACATTAATTTGTGTTTACCCTTCTGCTTGAGTCAGTGTATCACATTTTCTAAGCACACGAATGTAGGTTTTCTTTAATTAATGCATTGGGAGATATTATAAAAATATTCTGTATTAATGTTTTGTGTTACAGTGAAGTATGAAATTACTACTCTCCTGTCCTCCAATGATAACTGAAGAAATCATAATACATTTAAATAAACTGCCTGGAGTTCTGGTAGCATAGCCTATCAACATAAACTCAACACATCCTGAGATACAAACTGACATTTAATTAAAACATGTCTCTTCACACACACATTCGCTTCTTTTCATTCTTCAAGAAAAGTGGCATGAAATGACAACCTACACAAAAGGACATGCTGGTATTACGGAGATCTACCCCAAATTCCATGCTTTATTATTCTAACCCAGAAGCCCCTTTTTAATGGATATTTACTGTGCACTGGTCACTGCACTCATGTCAATGGGAAAGAGAGCCAATTAATAACAGCTCCTACCCTAGACACCAGTGCCATGGGAACACAGAGGAAAGGTAATAAGTTTTGACTGAGTGATCTAGGAATGCTTCTCAGGGAACCAAAGGGGACTCTTGAGGGATAAACCGGACTAAGACAGGAGAAGCCCACTAAGGAGACAGAGTTAGAATGGCTAGGGTGTAGAAGGAAAATGAAAAAAACAAAGATTATAGTGCACGAAGCTAAGGGAAGAAAGAAAGCCAAAACAGAATGAGTCTTAAGTTGATAATACTCATGCCTTAAAATTTTCAAATCATTGCTTTATTATAGAAGAAATACATGCTCATTGAAAAAATTCCAACAAATTAGAAACATAAAAAGGAAATAAAGTAACCTGTATTATCGTACATCCTCTATTTCTACTCCTCAGATAGTATCATTCATAATCCCTTAATAAGTAGGTACCAGACATCTTCCAATGCAGAACATTTATATATAGCTCTGCTCTGTCCTTTCTTAGGAATTATGAGATAAATAGGAAGACAGATAGATGAGATGGAAAATAACAGACCTGCTTCTTTATTTTTTTTCTACACAACATCAGTACATAGAGGTCTACTTCATTTATTTCACTAGCTGCCTAGTACCTCATGTATCGATAGACCATAATATATGGTCACCCATTCCCCAACTGATAGACCCTTATATTATTTTTAATCTTTCATTATCATACAACGATGCTGCAATGAACTCAACTGAGCAGGAACTTTAAAAAAAGTGCAGTGGCAAATCTCTTTTAAATATTCCCTTGGCCTCACTGTGCTATGGGAAGTGAGGAAAGACTTGTGAGAACACACTTGGATTCGGCTCTGTCTCTGACCACCCAGCCCAGCATAATGGTAGTAACTGCACTAGCTATTGAGAAACTGCCAAAGGCAAAGTAAATCCCTTTGGATCATAGATCCCAAGCAAACCCACCTCGCTGGAACCACTGGAACCACTAGGTTCTGGTTTTATGAAGAGAATTCATGTAGCTTCCTTATAGAATGTGATCAAAGCCAGAATAACGAGGTTCAAAGAGGAGAAAAGCACCCAATAGGATCAAACGCGACAGAGATAGTAAGTTCACATAAAGACTGGAATATAAATGCCTGGTTCAACAATGAGGGAGTCGATGAGCTTAGGGGAAGAAGTGAGGTCACAGTAATGAATCATAACTAAGAAAATACAGGAAATCGAGCCTACTCCTACAGACAGATGGATGGAAAGGAGGAGACATGGGTAGGACAAGGAAAGAAGAGTCACCCAAATTTCCCAGTGGAATGGGGATGAATGACCAAGATGTCAGCTGAGGATACAAGACGGAGAATATAGTACTAGAAGTAGTACAATATGAGAAAATCCAATGGTGAAACAAAAACAGCAAAATATTACTATGTAGCTGGAGATCTAATACCTCAAAGGGATCAATGCATCCAGTCTTACAACACATGGACTGGGAGGGAAGCAGTATTCCTAGAGTCAGAATTCCTCTGGAGCAGTTAATTACAGGAGGAGCAGTCAAAAAATTACCAAGTTGGGGACCAGCTAAAACTGCAATATTGTTAGAAGACATTGTCATAAATGAAGGTGAACCTTAGATTAGATGGTGATATCTTAGATATTACACCAAAAACATAAACAATAAAAGGAAAAAGGAAACTGAACACCATCCAAATTAAAACCTCTTGATACATCTAAGGACACCACTGAGAAAGTAACAAGACAACAAAGAAAATGGAAGAACATTTTTGCAAATCAAAAACATGGTATGATTTAGATTTGTATCTAAAATATGTAAGGAGCTCCTTTAACTCAATGGTAAAAAGACAAATCATTTAAAAATGGGCAAAGATGACTGGCTCAGGCGGTTAAACATCGGACTCTTGATTTCAGCTCAGGTCTTAATATCAAGGTTGTGAGTTCCAGCCCTGCACTGGGCTCCACGTTGGGCGTGGAGCCTACTTTAAAAAATGACAGCATAAAAATTAAAGTTAAAATGGGCAGGAGAACCTGGGTGGTTCAGTTAGTTAAGCATCCGACTCTCGATTTTGGCTCAGCTGGTGATCTCAGGATTGTGGGACAGAGCCTCGCATCGGGATCTGGGCTCAGTACGGAGTCTGTTTGAGACTTTTTCTCTCTCCCTCTCCCTCTGCCCCTCCTCCTGCTCTCACACATACACACACACACACACACACACACACACACACTCATTTTCTCTCTCTCTCTCTCATTCGGTCTCTAAAATAAATAAATAAATGAGATCTTTAAAAAAATGAAAATGGGCAAAGTCTATCTGAATAGACACTTCACCAAGGAAGATATACAAATGGCCAATAAGCATATGGAAAAAAATGTTCAATATCTTTAGTCAACCAGGGAATGCAAATCAAAATCACAATGGGAGAACAGGGAGCTACTGTGTATTGGGTCTAGATTTTCAGTTTGTTAAAATGAAAACTTCCTGGAGGTGGATGGTGGTGATGGTTGCACAACCGTGTGAAAGCACTGAAACACACCTAAAATTAATCAAAGTAGGAATGAGATACTACTGCATACCCACTAGGACGGCTATAATCAAAAGACGAGACGACGAGTGTAGGCAAAGATACAGAGAAACTGGAATTGTCCTACATTGCTAGTGGGAATGTAGTAAAATGGTGCAGTTGCTTTGGAAAATAGTCTGAAGAAGTCTCAAATAGTTCAGAGTCACAAAACAACCCAGCAATTCCCGTTTTAAGTATACACCCAGGAGAAAGAAAAACAAAACCTTACAGGCAAATGTTCATGGCAGCATTATTCAAAATAAGCAGAAGGTGGAACCTACTCATTTCTCATCAACTGATGAAGAATCAGAAGGTGTTACAGCCATACAAGGAAACATCATGACACCATCAAGGGGAACAGGATCTAGAGTAGTTCCCCCTTATCCACAGTTTCATGTACCCGCAAACCGGAACCAGATGGTACTCCCTCTGACATATTCTCAGAAGGTCCACGGGAACCTAATGCTAGTTCACGGTGCCTACGTCACTCGCCTCATTTCATCCCATCACACAGGCATTTTATCATCTCACATTATCACAAGAAGGATGAGTACAGTAGGATGACTAGAGTATGTGAAGATATTTTGAGAGATAGACCACATCACAATTATGTTACGTAATACATTACCTTCCATTATATTATAGCACATGATTACAACTGTTCTATTTTATTAGTAGTAATTGCTGTTAATCTCTTGCTTCACCTATTTCTAAATTAAACTTTAGCACAGGTGTGTACGTATGGGAAAAAAACACAAAATATATAGGGTTCGGTACAATCCATGGTTTCTAGCATGCACTGTGGATCTTGGAATACATCCCTCACAGATAAAGGAAAGGACTACTATATGCTAAAACAGTATGCTAACTGAAGCCAGACCAAGAAAAAGTCAAATATTGTATGACTCCAGGTATATTAAATGGCCAGAACAGGTCAGTCTTCAACCACAAAGTAGATTAGTGACTGCCTGGGGGCGGGGCACTAAAAGAAATAAAGAAACCGCCAGGGAGTGCTGGGTTTCTTTTTGGAGGGATGAAAAAAATTCTACAACTGATTGTGGTGATTGTGGCATAATTCTGAGTATATTAAAAATCATTAAATTACACACATTATGTGAGATCACTGTATAGTATGTGAATTACAGCTCAAAAAAGCAGTTATTTCAAAAATAATAATATGGGCCACCTAGGTGGCGGAGTCAGTTAAGCCTCCGTCTCCTGGTTTCAGCTCAGGTCCTGAATGCAAGGTCATGAGATCGAGCCCCATATCAGGCTCAGCACTCGGCTCAGAGTCTGCTCAAGACTCCTTCCCCTTCTCCCCCTCTCCCCGCCCCCACACTCTAGCTCTCTAAAATAAGTAAATCCTTTAAAAATAATAATAATTATACAGGTTGGAGGTACTCAAATGTTCTAATGCTGACCTCATGAAACTCAAGGAAAAACTAAGGAAATATTCCGAATTAAAGGAGCCTAAAGAAACCTGAGAACTAAATGCAACTTTGCATCTGGATTCTTTCTTCCCCTTTAAGGGACATCATTAGAAACTAGCAAGGGCTGAATAAAGTCTTATAACTTATAATAGCATATCTTTGCTATAAAGTTATACTATAGTAGCATACAAAAAATCCTTGTTTTTGAAATATATATGTATACAGAAGTAAAGGGGCATATGTTTTCATCTTACCCTCCAAAGGATCAGAAAAAAGTTGTGTGTGTGTGTGTGTATACATATATAAGAATTATAAGCCAATTTGGTAAAACAGAAACATTTGAGGAATCGGGGTAAAGGGTAAATGGTAATTCCTTTTGTTTGCAACTTCCCTGTGAATGTGAAATTATGTCAAAATAAAAGTTTAAAAATATGTGTGTATGTATGTGTATATATATATATATATATGTGGTGAAGAAACAAAGAGATTTTCTTTTACACTGATGGTCACACAGAAAAAAATATATCCTCTGATTTTTAAAGTACTGATTACATTTGCTTTATGGTAGAAAAATCGATGTTCCCCAGACATAAGTTAATCGCTGCGTGGTAGTGTGGAGGACCTCTAGGATTTTAAGAAGTGTCTACCACATATTAAGACAAAGAAAAAAACAGCATTTGGTTACAAACACACAAAGGGATAGTTTGGTGAATGACTTAAAGAAAATACTGTGCTGTGTCCATTTCTAGAGAGGAGAATATTGGAGGAAGTAGTCGGAGAAAAAGAAAGAAAGGGAAGCAGAGGACAGCGGAGAAGAGCCAGGAGAGGGGGAGTTAGAGGAAGAGGGGAGTTAGAAGGCAAAAAAAGCCCAGGCAGGAGGCAGGGAGAAAAGAAAAAACAATCATGAGAGAACAAACTCAAGATTCACACACAGTAATGAAGAATATATTGAATTCATTCTGGAGAGAAAAGGAAAGCTGTTCTTAATTAATACTATAAATTGTGGCCGTGAATACACAAGAGCTTAGTTTCTGGCATATAATTCAAATAAAATAAATAAAACAGTATCTTGTGTCCTTCAGGCACTTGGTTATAAATATACAGAAAAAAAAAAGGCTTGCAGTATGCATGTACTGACTCCATATGTTCTCAACAAGGAAGAAAGGAGTCAGTGAACAAACAATTCATAAATAACATTAATGAGTCACTCTGCTACAGAACTTTTAAAAGAAATCCATAAAGATATTTTATTCGGCTATTACGAACTACTCCGAATTTATAACTCAACACATACTGAAGAAACAAACCTATACCCAGTCACCTAAAGCAAATACAAGTGCTGTTCTGAAACGTCCTTGGTGTTTGGAGCAGTGCTACCCCAGAGGCTCCCGCAGTGATGGAGATGCACACAGGCCGAGCCGGCCAGCACGCCGGCCGCGGGCCCCACGCAGATACTGCGCACGGGAAACGTGGCTACCGAGACGGAGAAGCTAACCTCTAATTTTGATTCATTTATACAGTCCCACGCGGCTCCTGGCAACCACACCAGCAAGGGCAGGGTTAGGGCATAGCTAAGACAGCCCCCTAGCTCGTGCCAATTGGTGACGGCAGCTCTAGGAAACCCACGCACACCTCAGGCACAATCTGGCCAGCGGGGCTAAAAAAGAAGTCTGCGTTCGGATGCATTTGGAAATACCTCTTTTTTCTGAGCGATCGGCAGCTGGATACGTTCGTGACTAGTGGTGACGCAGGGATAGCTAACATTCCCTGAGCAATTACTCCGTCCCAGGCTCCGCGCTAACAGGGCACCTGCATTGTCACATTTGATCCTCACAACATTCCCAGGCCGTCGATAGCCCCGTTACTTCTGAGGCTAAGGGAACCGAGCCACAAGGACATCCAGCTAAAGGCTCACCGAGGATTTTTAGTGATCTTACCGAGGAATGGCACATGGGTGGCACACTTTATGAATTTTCCTTTTCTACACGCGTGGAGGTCATTCCTAAACGATCACAGAATGCGATCCAACCAAACCAGGACTTTCAAGAGACCCCGGTAACAGCTAGTCCCCCACCTTCCCCCACAGATCACCCCTGGCATGCACGTATTCCCTTGACAAATGTGTTAAGCACCAACAAAGCACAAAGCACTGTTCTGGGGACATAATGGTGGAAAATACAAAGTCCCTGCTTCGTGGGCCTTCCGTTCTAACGGGGGAGGGGGCAAAGCATGCAAACAACTGTAATGTTCACATCTTGTCATGACGGGCGCTATGACGAAAATCAAGTCTTCGAGTGGCTGGGGGTGGAGAGGGCAATTTCGCTCCAGTGGTCCGCGTGAACCCCTGAACAGACAGCATCAATCCTGGCACCTGAACCCCAAGACAAGCATCAGTGTGAAGCTCCGGGGGCTGAGACAGAAAGGATGGTGCATGAGGGGCACAGCGACTGGAGAGGAGGTCAGATGATCAGAGGAGGGAGATTAGGGGAGACATTGTACCTCTTGAGATGCTAGTCCACCAACGCAAGGGCGTCAGTGCGGGGTTAACAGAACTACTGCAACAGCATGGCTCAGGGTAATGCTACTGAAAACGTACAAAGACTCTACTGCTCACCTGCGTTTCTCTACTATTTGGTCTGGGTCTTTTTCTACTTGCACACATCTGGCTGGGGTTTTACTATATTTCTAGACCTCATCCCAAGACACCTCAAATCCTTTTACAAGAGAGGTTAATATATTATAGGATCCAAAGGAATCCTACCATGGGCTCTCCTAATTCTGATTGTATGTAAATAGGGCAACCTGTCTTTACCATTCTAATTAAGAAATATCAGACCAAAACCTCAAAATCACCTAAAACTCCATCAACCTTTAAAAAAAAAAAAGGCATTTCTATCTATCTCTGTTAAGAACTATGCTATATAAAGTCTTTTCATCAAACGTAGGTCTAAACTTTTCACTTTAACCATAATGGGAGTTTAATCCAATAATCAGCACCTGATAAGTTAAAGTTCAATATCGACTTCTCTGGAAGAAAGTAAGATATTTTTCTCTCTAAAATTTTTTCTCCAAGCTGTGAAGGAAAGTCCCTACTTCTATACATGGTGTTGTAAAAGAGCTCAATGTCCCAATCTCTAAAATTTGAGGAAGCCCATAACAGTCACTAAGCTGATCTTACTACAAAAAAGCACTGAATTCACTAGTCTGTGAACAAGTATGCTCATGAGGTACATTAAAGAATACTGGATGCTATACATGGTTTAACTTCTTAAACAAAACCTCATTTCCCAGTGTAGTTTTATCTCCTTTCATCTCTTCACTGAGAAAAATTCTTCCCCAATGGTAGGAACAGCCCTTTCTCCAAAAATTACATGGTGCACGTTCCACATATCACTAAAAGTGTATTTGCTACCTGAATGGTACCAGTGACTGACCAACATTCAGTAAGAGATGAGATTTACTAATTGACAGGTAAGGCCAGGCTAGAAGGATACCAAGCAAAATGAGTATCCACACCAGAAACTTCCTCCTCTTAAATCCAGTTAAAGTACTTATGAAACTTTCTGTAGTGGGGAAAAAAAAAACAAGTGTTTCAGCAATTCTAACAAAACTCAACATTTGCTAAGCCCAACTGCACAGAGACACATTTTTGGGACATTAGAATATGTTAATCCTGTTAAATAAGAGGACAATATTACAACGTAAAAAAATGACTTTTAAAGTGACACTGAAGTTAAAAAGAGATAATAGAACCAAAACACAAATGTACATGAGAGATGTAGAACATCAAGTAATAAATAATGCTGTCTCAGGCAAGATGTTCGAGTCCTAAGCCCCAGAACCTGTGACTGTGTCCCCTTCCCCAGAAAACGGACCTCACTGATGTGATAAGAGTCACCTGGATTTTCTAGATGGGCCCAACCTACTCAAATGAGTCCTTAAAGGTAAGTGTCCCCTGCCTGGGACAGAGAGACATTGATGAAAAGGTCCGAGAGAGCACTGCTGGCTTTAAACACGGAATAATAGACCCCAAGTCATGGAATGTGTGTGGCCTCAAAAAGCTGCAAAAGGTAATGAGAAAGCCTCTCTCACGGAGCCTCCAGAAAAGAAGGCAGCCCTGTCAACACCTTGATCTTAGTCCAATAAAACCTGTGTCCCACTTCTGGTCTCCAGAACTGTAAAATAACAAATACATGCTGTGTATTTATTGTGTATTGGGTATAAGCAACTAGATTTGTTGCAAGTCATTACATATGTGGCATACAAAACTGATGCATTAATTAAGAAACCAACATATGAAGGCGTCAGCACCATGAAACAGGAAAAGAGAAATTTAAAAACAAACGCTCTGGGAAAAACAGAACAATATGGAAAAAAGTAAGTTAAATGCATACCTTATATTTAACATTCACTCAACAAATATTTATTGAGCCAGAAACCATACTGAGCACTGAAAGTCATGTAAAATATCTAAACATGTAAAATAATAAACAACAAAGTCCTTGGCTTTAAAGGAGTGTCCATCAGAGTAAAATGTAAATAAACTGAAAAGTTGAATTAATCCTTTTCATACTTTAAAAAAAAAAAAGTTTAAAACAGAGAGAGGCCTCAGACCTGCTCTGAGTTCCTGGGAATATAAATTTTAAGTCTGGAAACCACAGAAGAATCTCATTGTCGACTCATCACTCTCCTTCCCCAAATTTCTGAGTTTCTAATATCACAAAATTTTTAAAAACAATGAAAAGTGATAAGAAAGACAGACAAATCTTTCCCCCATATTAAAATAAGTTGATTTCCCACTGTTCGGTTGCAGGAGTCCTTTACATATTCTGGATATAAACTGTTTGGGAGATAATGTGTTTTGCAACTCTTTTCCCCCCAGTGTGTGGCCTGCCTTTTTCATTTCCTTAAGAGTATCTTTTGAGGGGCACCTGGGTGGCTCAGTGGGTTAAAGCCTCTGCCTTCGGCTCAGGTCATGATCTCAGGGTCCTGAGATCAAGCCCCGCATCGGGCTCTTTGCTCAGCAGAGAGCCTGCTTCCCTTCCTCTCTCTCTGCCTGCCTCTCTGAACTATCTGTGATCTCTGTCTGTCAAATAAATAAAAATAAAATCTTAAAAAAAAAAAAAAAGTATCTTTTGAGAAGCAAAAATACTTAACTTTGATGAAGTCTACTTTATCAACTTCTTTTCTTTCATGTCGTAAGAAACAGGTGTGTATGTATGTGTGTGTGTGTGTACACTGTCTCCTAAGAAATAGTTTCCTAACTCAACATCACCAAAAGAGAGGGGAGGGTGGTAAGAGATACTTTACCAAAGATCTGCCGAAGGGAAATATTCACATGAAAATACACCGAACGTCATCAGTCAAGAGAGAAAAGCGAATTAAAAACTACGGAGAGCTATCACTACACAGCAAGGACAAGTGCTGAGATGAAAATACTGGCCGTAAGAATCTTCGGTGAGGACTCGAAGTAACTGGAACAGCTGGTTCAAAACAAGATGGGGTAGCTGTTCTGAAAAATACTCTGGCAGCTTCTTAAAAGGCTGAGCAGATGTTTACCACATGACTAGAGGCAATACCAGTCCTGGGTACTGACCCAAGAGAACACAGACACGAATCCACACAAATATCTACACGTGAATGCTTACAGGAGCTTGAGCCTTAAGAGCCCAAGATCGTAAGCAACACAAATTTCTATCACCTGGTGAACAGATAAACTGTGGCGCATCCCTAAAGTGAAATAATTCTAGGCAATAAGCAGTAATGAACTATTAATAATCACAACTTGGATGAAAACTGAATGCATTAGGCTAAGTGAAAAAAAAAAGCAAGAAGTAACATTTCTGTAACATTCTGAAAATGGCAAAACTGTAAGGACAGAAATCAGAACTGCAGTTGCCAAGGACTGCAGGTATTTGTGTCTGGCGGGGGGCAAGGGGTGGGAGAAGGGAGGGTTCAACTACAACAGGACACAGGGAACTTTCTGGTGTAATGGAAATGGTCTGTCTCTTAACTGGTATCATGCTCATACAACAGTGTATATTTATCAAAATTCATCACGGATAAATTTCTTTATTAATTATGCCTCAATAAATCATTAAAGTAAGAAAAAAGATCAGTACAACTAACATACAAGAAAGTATTTAACAAATAATGAGTACAGGGCCTGGATCACACTGCTTCTAATGGTCACTTTTCCAGGCTATGAGATGCCCCCGTCTTTCACGCTGTCCTGCTGGGTCTGCCTTAAGCCGTCCATGCGCTTCGAACTCCTCCCCTCACACTAGCCCATTCTTACCCCTCGCCTGCATCGCTCCGACTCTTAAACCCACCCCTCCAGATTACACTCAGGTCAAGACACACTCCTCGCCATTCCTCTCCCTTCCAGGTGCCCTGGCGCACAGGTACTTTTCTTTAGATATGCTGTTGCTTCTGCTGAAAGCCTTTCCTCCTCTCTCCGTCAAACCACTACTCAGGCTTTCAAGCGCAAGTCCAGGACGGGGTTACCCTCGGTGTGCCCACAGGACTTTGTCCCTCTGCACACTTAAATCAATGATTATTTGTGCCTCTCTTCAGATTTCACGGTTTTTAGGGAAAGGACATTTTATTCGGCTCTGTGTCTCTAGCAAACACTTCTTGTCCCAGGCACAGAGGTGTGCTCAGTGCTCACTCTACTAGCAAGTGAGTGAAATAAAATTAATAATAATAATAATAAAGCTAATAGAGAGCGAGCACTTACTACATGCCAGGCACCATGCTAGCCACGTGACATGTATTAACTATTTAACCCTTACAAAACTCGGAGTTAGGTTCTATTATTATCACCCATCCGAAAAGGAAGAAACTGAGGCAGAGAGAGGCTAAGTGACTCGTACAAGGTCACACAGCTAATACATGGTGTCCCAGGGATATGAACCTATGCAGTCTAGTTCTTGAATCCATGCTCTTAACTACTACGGTACACTACTTTTTACTATATTCTATATTTGAATAATTGAAGAATGTGTACACATACAGGTTAAGTTAGAAAAGGCCACAAAAGAAAGAAAAACGTTATCTAAGAAGGTACAAACATCAGTGGGCTTTTAAATTTACATGTCATTCTGTTAAGATAGTGCCTTTTTGACAATTACAGGTTAAAAAGAAAAAAAGGTAATATAACAAGATGACATGTGGGGAGCCATGAAGTAGAGACAAACAAAACACATTTCTCAAGCTTTGCCCTCAATATCAATGCCACGATTACTGTGACACTGTTCCACTTCATGAATTCACTTGCCTTTTGCAATATATGACAGAAATCTTCTCAGATACAGCCTCTTGTAAATGCTACTTTATTTATACACATAATTTCCAAAATTAAAGTGTCCACATTTGAAATACTCACCATGCTGCTCGACTTTTCACCATGAGGGCAGCCTGCCTAAGATGTTCAAACCACTGTAAATCAAAATAGTCCCTGAGATAAGCAGACACCTGTGGTAAGCATCATTGTCGTTCAGCTCTCCCAAGAAAGCTGTGCACCTGCCTGCAGGGCTCACAGCTGGGAAATCAGGAAGTTCTGTCATTTACAAATTTTTTGACATTAAATTATATATTCTGCTGTGAACTGCATGTTTTCAGATGTTATAACCTGTGTATTAATCCCGTTTATTTAGGATTTCTAGAGTACACAATCACAAAGATGAGCCTAATGAATCAAAAAGATCAAGTTCAAATGCTGTCCTTGTTTAGTAATTAGCACAGAAAATCAACATAAAATGTACAATTTTGTAAACATGCTTTCCTAAACAGAGTAAAAATCAACCTTCCTATTAAATGTCACACATATTAATAATGACTCCTACAATAATGGAGAAATAACGCTACCTTACAAAGAACTGAAGCAAGTAAATATGGTCTCACCCACCTATCGCAACACCACTTCTAACTGATAGATGCGAAGTGTGCTTTCTCAAAATATATCTCAGCCTTAAGAGGAGATTCCCAACTACCCAATCTTCCTCTGGTCTTAGGGACCCGTCCCACCACATTCTCTAGGACAAGGGATGTTCTAGGCTTAAACCAGGTGTCACTAAGATACTGCAACGTAAGCTCTGTGAGGACAGGGCTCTTGGATGACCTGATATACTGCCGTGTTCCCGGCACCTACCAGCTTCCACCTAACAGGTTTTCAGAAAGTTCTTATTAAGGGGAAAAGGCTGTGGCGGCCCAGGGATGTGAAGTTGGGCTTTTTGAGTCCTGAAGTCTACTCTTCTTTTTTCTTCCAGACTTTAACAGAGAACATCATGCCTTCTGGTTGACTCATCTAAAAGAAACTTTCCTGCCAATAAAGCTGAAGAGAAGGAAAGGAACATTCGAAAGTGGAGTCACAAGATCTTGGAACCACCTACAGCTAGACACAGAGTAACCAAAGTAAACAAATAACAACAATGACTTTAAAAAAAATGACACTGCATGAAAACTCTTTCCAAAGGAGATGGTTAACCATAACTATTTGCCCCACGAGACATGAAATTTTTCACTGTGAGCTATGTTTCAAGATCCTGAAAAAAACTGAAAAGGCCCTAATTCTGTAGGGGTTACCTATAAATACATGTGTTCTGGATATTAGATAAAATTTCATTTAATCAGTCTAGGAAAGAAGTTTTGGTTGCAAAAAGGTCTTTTTTATCGAAGGCAGGGATGCTTTGAAATCTTTTCTCCCTCTTCTCCCAATGTAAAAGAATTAGACATTTTTGTGCTCCAGAATGGGAAAAGTGTAGAGCTTACTGCCACCTAAGCCGGTTCTTCTGGACCCAGGCATGGGTAGGTTTTGATATTCCGTTATTTTCTTTTCACTCACCACCACACAAATAATATTAATTACAACTAGATAATACCAGGAGACAGCAGGAGAGATGATAATAAAATGCCCAGGGGTCTGACAACTGACCACTGTGTGCCCTCACTACACTGCTCTCTCTCATTATGAAAACAAATTAAATGTCCCATTTCTAAAGGCTGATACTGATGGAAATTCACATTACAATGGTAGTAATATCCTTCTTAATTATGAAGAATCTTCTTTTTTAAACACTTATGCCATGAGTACCTGCAAACATGGGGACAATACGTCTTTTTAACTCAGGTGTGCACTAAGCTTCTCAGCCACTAATCCCAACATTTTTTTTTAAAGATTTTATTTTTATTTATTTGACAGAGAGAGATCACAAGTAGGCAGAGAGGCAGGCAGAGAGAGAGGAGGGGAAGGAGGCTCCCCGCTGAGCAGAGAGCCCAATGCGGGGCTCGATCCCAAGACCCTGGGATCATGACCTGAGCCGAAGGCAGAGGCTTTAACCCACTGAGCCACCCAGGCGCCCCCCCAACATTTTTATTTCAGTCACTTGGTCAAAAGAATCGACACAGCCTCCCTGTACTGTGGGGTGACATGAACAAATCCTGGCAGATCGGAGAAGCACAGAATGCAGTTACATGGGTTCTTTTTCCACCTCTATTAAAGCCCTGTGGCACACTTATTCTGTGAGGGGAATTATGTGAGGGAATAACAGTTTTCACTCCATCTATTTAAAAAAAAACTACAGTACAATCCCTAAAACTAGTTTCCTAGGCCAATGAATTTAAATATCACTGTATTTCTTTTCATACTTCAGAATTTTTTTCTTTGTCTAAATCAATATAATCCATTTCTTTATTTCAGTTAAACTCACTGTATTTCAGAAGGTTTCTGGGTTTGTAGCAATTCTAACAATTATGTTCAGAAACAGGTCTTTTCAGACACCAATCATAGATGATGTTGGTTTCCTACTTCAGAGTTTTTAAGTATTAGGTTCTGTGGACATAACTTTTATATATAAAGAGTCAGTGATGATAAATGTTAGAGAGCAGCCACGGAAACAACTGCTCTATAAAACGATGATTACAAAGAATAATCCTCTATTTTACTAACAATACTAACTGCTGAAGATATAATTAGATTACAACTCACACTGTTACAAACAGTGTGATTTCGCTTTTGGAAACTTTTCACAACATATTGATTTGAAATTAAAATAAAAAGCCATTTATGGGGGGCACCTGGCTGGCTCAGCTACAAGAGCATATGACTCTTGGTCTCAGGGTTGTGAATTCAAGCCCCATATTGGGTATAGAGATTACATTAAAAAAAAAAAAAAAAAAAACCACCACCACCACAATGGGGAATAAAAAAGGGAATCAGCAAAGTTATAATTACCATGTTTGTGATGGAACTATGAATATTCTTTCTATTTCTATTTTTAAATATGTGATCTTAAGTTACTTCTCTAATTATAAAGAAATAAAATACATAAATCTTAAAGAATTGTACTGGTAATTAAGTGAGATTCAATGACAGAACAAAAAGGGTGCTAGACTAAATGGGGAGGGGGGGTTGTTATTTGCCAAAGCCACAGTTTCATGTCATCACTGAAAATCGTCTTCCCCATCAGTAGCCCTGGGCTGGCTCCCTTACAATCTCCCCCACATCCTAACATACACCGAGCTCTCCACTGCACACAGTGGAGTTCAGGAAACTGTTACAATAACGTACACAGAGAAGAGGCTTTGCCATACTAAAGAAATTATCCTATTCCAGTAACTGAACTCCTAGAGATGAAATTTAAGATGAATCCTATGCTTTTGCCATATTCCATCCTCAAACAGAATTCTAACGAGTTTCCTGTTTCCCTAACACAGCAGGACTATGTTTATGGAGAAAGTTAGTCTTACATGAACAGATAACTCAGGAGTCCATATTCATGTCATTCCTTAAACCAAGAGAAATCAGAAAGTAAACAGACAAATGTGAAAACAAATAAACTTCTCAAACATTCAGGGTCTGTTTAACATGAGAATGTTTGTTCAAAGATTATTAAATTTGCTATTGGGGCAAGGATTTGACAGCAGAAAACAATATTATACAGTATTAAAAGCTGTCGATGGCAGGGCACCTGGCTGGCTCCGTCGGTAGAGAGTACGACTCCTGCCTGATCTCAGGGTTGTAAGTTTGAGCCCCACGCTGGATAAAGACACTACTTTAAAAAAAAAGAAAAGAAAAAAAAAAAAGAAGTTGTCAACACTACTGTTGTATATCAAATAAGGAAAAACCCAATAAATCTTATTCCAGATGCCAGTTATTCATATTATTTTTTATGAGTGTACTCCGTTACATATATATGCATATATATTTTTTATATATGTATATAAATATACATATATTATATATAATATATATTTAATATATTATTTATTAAATATATATTTAATATGTTTTTAATAATAATATATATTTATACACACACACACACACACACACATATATATATATATTTTTTTTTTTTTTTAATTAACAAAGTCTTTTTCAAAAGAGGATTCCTGGGACACTTGAGTGGCTCAGTCAGTTAAGCATCTGCCTTCGGCTCTGGTCATGATCTCAAGGTCCTGAGATTGAGTCCCACATCTGGCTCCCTGCTCAGCCAGGAGGCTGCTTCTCCCTCTCCTGCTCCCCCTGCTTGCGTTCCCTCTCTCTGTCAAAAAATTAATAACATCTTTTAAAAATAAAATAATATAAAAATAAATAAAAGAGGATTCCTGAGCATACTGAGCACAGCCCTAGAACGGTGGGAAGGAGGACGTGCCACCACGTGGCCAACCAACAGTGACTGAATGCCAGCGACCTTTGGGCATTTTGTGAAGAAGACCAGTAATAGACAGCAGGTCTCCTGACTTCACGAGGCTAAGAGCAGGAAGATTCTTTCCTTTAGTCAGTCACCGAACACTGAGTGCCTACTGGATTTCCAGCATCACAGGGAAGGTTGGAGAAACACAGTCAGCTTAAAAAAAGACTGAAAAGGGGTCACTGTGAAGTTAGTGATTTAAGCAGAAAGGTGGCCTTTATCATAAAATTAGGTAAGTGAATGTAAAATCTTAATGCTGTGAGCTGCTGAGAGGGCAGATGACTGGGAAGTACAGTGAGCAAAGGGAACCGAGGCATGGGATGACGGGAAGACACACGGAGTGGTCAGCGAGGCTTTACAGAGCGGGTAATGCTGGAGGGTGACCCGGGGGATAAGTGTCAGGGAAGGGGCACATTCCACAAACAGGCATCTGTGTACTGGGGAGATGACAAGGAGTTCGGTGGGATGAGAAAATTACAATCATATGGCAAGAAATGGTGCTGGACAGGCAGACAAAGGCCGGGTATCAGGAAGGGACTTAAATTCCCTATGGCTTTTTATTGCGTTTGGTATTTGTTTTTTTTCTTAAGGAGAGAATCAAGAACATATTTTTGTGCCAAGGTGAAAAAGTTACAGAGACGTGACGAAATTTCAGCCAGCAATGGTGCCAGTATGTTGAGGAGAGATCGTCGAAAGTGTAACATAGCTTGTAAGTGACACAGAAAGAGCAAATCACATGTGGACCGGGCACCTGGGTAGCTCAGTGGGTTGGAGACTCTGCCTTCCGCTCAGGTCATGATCCCAGGGTCCTGGGATTGAGCCCCACATCGGGCTCTCTGATCTGTGGGGAGCCTGCTTCCTCCTCTCTCTCTCTCTGCCTGCCTCTCTGCCTACTTGTCATCTCTGTCTGTCAAATGAATAAATAAAATCTTAAAAAAAAAAAAAAATGTGGACCTAGCACGTGTTTCAACAGCCCAAGATGTTCTTTTGTCCCCTTTGGGTATGAGCTTACCCCTATGATACTCAGTCCTTTAAGGTAGTCCTGCCGAGGCTGGGCTTGAGGAACACATCCAGCTAGCACTATCTTCTTGTTCTCCTCTTGAGCTTTTCTGAAATATTGAAGAGAAAACAGTGTGATTCTTTTGCTCACAAGTATACCCTTGGAAACTGATGTTAGTACGTACAAGTTGTCCAAATCCTAAGACCTTCTACCATGCAATTGGATTTTCTTACAACTGCTCAAAGAAAACATAGTAAGACCCTGCACTACGCATCTACTGGTCATACCATCAGAGAATACAACAACCATCCAACCTGATCATGTCTTTTGTTATCAGCCCATTACAAAACCAAAAAACTTACTCATACAGAATTCTCAAGGACATAAGTCATGCTTAAAAGCCACTTTCTATTGAAGGACATCTGAGCTCCTTCCACAGTCTGGCTATGGAGGATAAAGAAGATGTGGTTCACACATACAGTAGAATATTACCCAACCACCAGAACAAATACCCACCGTTTGCATCGACATGGAAGGAACTGGAGGGGATTATGCTGAATGAAAAAAGTCAGGCAGAGAAAGACAGTATCATATGGTTTCACTCATATGTGGAACATAAGGAATAACGTGGAGGACCACAAGAGAAGGGAGGGAAACTGAATGGGAAGAAATCATAGAGGGAGACAAACCATGAGAGACTCTGGACTCCAGGAAAAAAACTCAGGGTTACAGAAGGGGGGGGTGGGAGGATGGGGTAAGCGGGTGATGGGCATTAAGGAGGGTACATGTGGTGATGAGCTCTGGATGTTATACACAACTAATGAATCACTGACCACCACGTCAGAAACTAAGGATGTCCTATATGTTGGCTAACTGAACATAATTTTTTAAAAAGCCACTTTCTAGACACACAAGCTACTCATTCAAAGAGGTTATTCTAAATAGTAATGAAAATGTACCTAAAACTCATTCTATGACCTCCCGGTGCTTTGACCAACATAAAAGTAAAATATACTTTTAAACACTGAACAGAAGTTTAAAAAATAGCAGGTATAATATCCCCTCTATCCTGGGAATTCACACAGCTCCCCAGTTCTGCTCCCCAGAGACTTATGCTTAAGCTCATAGGGTGCTTATGCTAACTTTCAGCCCAGCCCTCACGTGTGCAAGCATGATGTGTAACTGGACCTGTGGCCGGTGCTTATACATAAAGATGAACTACATTTTGCTTCACAAATACATCTTGTATCTTTCTTCTCACAGCTTTACCTAAAGATCATTCTCATCCTTTTTACCCATTACAATGTGGATATACTACAATTCAATGATTCTTGTTCTCATGGGCATTTAGGTTATTTATAATCTTTCACACTAAAAATGGTTTTACAATGAGCATGCATGTACACACACCTACACACACGTATGTATATACATACATATGTACATATATATGTGGATGGATGGGTATCTTTGAATATTTGAGAAAGTGTTTCTGGATTACGGAAAACTTGATGTGAAATCTATGCTAAGATGTCTAATTATTTCTCTAGCATAAATACTAAGAAGTAGAAATGCCGATCCAAAGGTGTACCGGTCTGTTTATTTAGCACGTCTTTACTCAGGAGGGGTTGGGATATATTTTAGACATTACTCATTCATCTCACATACGTGTATACAGCAAACACTGACTGTGTGCTATTAGACAGAGGTCAACAAAGCAGAGCTGGTATCTTTTTCTAGACACCATTCACATCCTTTGCCCATTTTAAAATGAAATTTTGAAGTCTTCCATTCTTTTTCAAGTATATGAGCTTTGAGGTAGAGTGCTTTGTTTCCTTTGTTTTTCTGGATGCCCGGTTCTAGGCTTTATGCACCGTACTGTTTCGCTGGCCCCAACGGCCATCTTTACCTTTCTAAAACCAGCTGAAGCTAAGGGTATCAGCAGCCCAGTTTCAGGACATGTAACTCTTAGAACACACCACCATGAAGTGAAAAGTTTCCACCCCTGGCACGCACTTGTTTTTTTCAACCTTTTCAAGAGTACAAACTCAGAACTGGAGGCCAAAAAAAAAAAACCCTGGGATTAACAGAACTAGCTATTTGTGATCGACAGCCACATCAAAACCTTCTGGAAAGCATGCAGAGAGTAATTAAACAGTAAGTAGAGAATAAAACACTATTTTAATATCATCTGTATTTCATTTCAAAACTTATTAGAGAGCTTTGGTATAATTCTTCTATTTGGAATCCGGGGGGGGGGGGGGGG
>ML100529.1:0-15254 GCA_003697995.1 Taxidea taxus jeffersonii | reverse complement strand
CCACTGAGCCACCCAGGCGCCCCTGGTTTTACTTTTTTATCCGTGCCGTGCACATCACTACACACAGCCTTCTTCTGGTAAACATGAAACACCTTATCAAACAACAGAGTTTTTCCATTTATAGTAACAATCTATATGAGGAAGTAACATCTGGTTTCCTCAAGAATTTTAACTACAACACCTAGAATCAGAGCAAACATCCAAGTGAGTCTCTAAGGTCACCAATAGTTACATGCAAATTAAAAGGCCTCCTTCCCATAATGTGACTCAATTACTTAATTACTAAGCACATCGAAGACATGATCTTGAGAGCTGCAGGGAACGCAGTAAAGAAGAAGCCATGCACTTTGTACTCAACAAGCTCATGGTTTATAATGGATGAGATGTAAAAGAACAACACAGCAGCAAATACAACGCCCCCAGTGACAGAAAGCTGCACAGGCGACATACACATCATGGAGAAGAAAGGAATATGCAGACAGAAAAAGGCAGTCCAAGGATTCCAAACAAACTCCTCCAGTAGAGGGAGAAGGTAGGGCTGAGGGCAGAGAAAGCACCAGGCAGCTGTTCCAGCATGGACAAAGACAAGAAGGAAAAAAGCAGGAGGAAAGTACTACACTACAGAATTCCTATTTTAGGGAGACTAGTAAAGCTTCTATTATGGAAGGAGACTTAAGAAAGGGGCTGGAGAGTTTCTATTTAAGTTACTGGGCAATAGGGAAGTGTGTGGTGGCAGCGTGGACACACAGTGGAACCAAACTTTAAGAATACGACACTGCTGGCAAGATACAAAAGGAAACACAAGGGGAAAAGAAACCGAGAGATGAGGAAATCCATAGAATGCTCTAGGCAGGGATGTGGCTACTGAAGGCATGTGGAAGATCCAAAAAAGGAAAGATTAAAGGAAAGGAAATTAGTTCTCTTGCTAAACTATACCTGAGGAAAACCCCAAGGAAGAATCAAAAGTCTAAAAGGCATCAGCAAACATCTTCTATAAAGAGCTACATGGTAAATAGTTTAGGTTTTGCTACTCACAGGTCCTCTGTTGGAAGAGTCTTAATTCTGCCACCTTAATGGAAAACCAATCATGCATACTACGTGTGTGTGTGTGTGTGTTCCAATGAAGCTTCATTTACAAAAATAGACAGCAGGTCAGATTTGGCTCAAAGAAGCAGCTGCTGAGTCCTGAGATAGAAGGCAACAAATTCACAAAGACCACACTAAACCCAAGGTTCCACTAATGCCCATCCAGTTTCTGGAACTTCAAGTCACCAGCTGGGAATGAAGCTGGGGGAGATTTTCGCAATGCATTCTAACGTGACAGCTGAAACAGTGGATAGAACAGACGCTAAAGGTGTGGAGAGAATCCGACTGAGTACAAAACGTTAAGGTTCTTTAGAGACGTAGAAACATTTCCACAGAATAAAAATATTAGTGTGGAAAACAAAAAGGAGATGATATCACCACTGACAACCATACTTTAACAACAATAATCATGGCTAACACTTACACAGCACTTCGTTAAGTTAACCATTACACCGTTAGCTGTATTTGAGAACAGTGCAGCCGATACGTGTAACAATCCAGGGAAAATCTTCCCGTGACATTATAAACACTAGATCAGGTCATAAAACAGTCCAAGGCTGATTTTAAGGGAGTAAGCAGAACACCAGAAAATTAAGAGGGAAAGTTCAAAATAGAGATGCTTACGTAAGTAATTTAGTTAGAATACTAGTTCATGCTCTTACAGAATTTGGATGTAAAATGCTAGGGTAGACCAGAACTATAATCAAGGCAAAAATCATAGCCCCGTTATGGAATATTAATGTCACACTTTATATATGACCAAATAAAGTACCAAAAGTTTTAACACAATTTCTCTGAGTCCTCTTGTTCTAAATATTCCCTTTTTACATCCTATTCTTTTTGTTTGGTGAGCTTTGTTCAGGTTAATAAAAGCCTGTAAAACAATTTCTTTAGAAACAAACCCAGCACAGACACATTTTTAAAAGCTTTTATCCTTCAAAATATGAATGTTGGTAACAAAAATACCTCAAGACACTTTAAAGTAGCATGAATTTCTGTGTCCTTATTTTAAATAGCCTTGAAATGCTAATTAAAACAAAAATTGCACATAAAGTTAATTCAATATAATCATTCTTATCTTCTTGAAATACACTTCTAAATTAGAGACATACCATTGACTAGAGCACTAACTTGAGTAATGCAGAAAACAAAGAAATCTTCCCCTCTTTTCTGCCAACTACTAAATACAAGAAATAATTTGTGCAGAATCTTAAAATCCACAAAAGTATAGAAAATAAAGGTGGTATAATATCATTCGCTTTATTTCATAAAAGAGAAAATTGAGGAGGCACCTGGGTGGCTCAGTTGGTTAAGCATCTGCCTTCGGATCAGGTCATGATTTCAGGGTCCTGGAATCGAGTGCCACATAGGGCTCCCTGCTCAGTGGGTGGGGGAAGGTCTTTTCTCCCTCCCCCTCTGATCCTCCCCATCCCACTTATACTCACTCTTTCTGTCTCTCTCGCTCTCAAATAAATAAACAAAATCTTTAAAAAAAGAGAGAGAGACAGAAAATTGTGATTCAAGAAGATAGAGATTCTTAGGGCCACAATAATTGTGGCCCTAAGTCTACACTTTGAGTTAGTACTGGAGCTGGGATGGGCGCCCAAGATTCTCTGTTCCTTGAAGATCAGATCTTAGGACGTAAACTTGGGTTTTGATCATGTAGTAAGTATTAGAGCAAACGTTTCTTGATTAAACCACAAAGAAATTTACAGGATTATAACAGATAGAACGTCTTCAAAGTAGAAACAATATTTGATAGCTCCCGTTTTCCTGAATTTTATGCACTAATAGCGGAGTAATAAACTCCTGTATACATCAAGAAAAAAAACAGTTCTCTATAAGCAGTGGGTTGGGAGGAAATGTTTCTCTCTCCATGTTCTTTTCTTGTATTTCTAACATCCTTCCTGCAACTTGATGCTTAATCAATACAAAAACACTCATAATGATGACTAGATCTTCACCCTAAGTCTTCTCTCATGAAAAAGTATTTCTTAAATATGTATCTGACTTTTACATTTCTTCGCAGTGGCGGGGGGTGGTAGGGGAACAAAGAGAAGAGGAGGGAGAGGGAGAATCTTAAGCAGGCTCCGTGCCCAGTGCAGAGCCCGACGCAGGGTTCAAGCTCAGGATCTTGAGATCCTGAGCCGAAACTAAGAGCTGGACGCTTAAGCGACTGAGCCACCCAGTGTAAAAATTTAAATTTTTACATTTCTAAATGCATACTGATATAATCGTGAAAACTCCTCCTCACAACAGCACTAAAAAGAGAGTCACATTAACCTGTTTCTGTACACAGCAAGCACAGTCTTCACCACTCTGGAGGTGAGTGTTCTCTGCACTTAAATATTCAAGGAAGAGAGGATCTACTGAAGTACTCACAGCAGGCAACAGTTATGGGAAACACATAACACATCCCAGCAAATAAGGCTCTGTGAGTGTGATAAACCGCGATACCATGACGCCCTTTCTAATCCTGGAACGAGGAGCTGAGGAAGCAGGTTGTCTAGAGCACCGCCACTGCCCACCCACACCACTACTGCCACGACTAGGAGGGGTGGGCTGGGGGCTGCCGGAAGCCGAAAACCAATTACTCTAAGACTTGATGGGATTTTTTCAATCTGAAAAAAAATATGTAACTCAAATACGTAACTGGGGATAGCTGGAGACCCCCAAATCCACAGTAACGGGGACAGTGTCAGGATCTCAAGACTCCGCTGTATGTTAACGAAACAAAAACTAGAACACAACTGCAGATTTTATGCCCCGTAAGAAAGAATGTTACCGAAAGGGGAGGAGTCCCCGGGCACCCAGAAGAGTGCAAAAGGTAATCATGTCCCAACATCTGTAACAGCGACAAGCAAAGTAGGCCCCCGCGGCCGCTGACCAGAGCCAGAGCAGTCATTTCTTCGAAGTGAATCCAGGCACAGCGAACGGCCACACCGGGGTGAACGGGCCACACAAAACCAGTCAGGGGACGCCCACTTGAGTTCACGCGCAGTGAACTGCCAGTACCAGTAAGAACTTCTATCAATAAAGCCAATAATTTGGCATTTCAACTCTTCATTCTATCACCCCTCCACTCCCCACATGCCAGACACAAGAAGACACAAAGAAAGACAAAAGGACAGTCCCTGATCTCCAGCAGTTCACAGTCTAGTGAGAAGAAGAAATGGGCCTTAGAGCCCAGGTTCTCTTGCGTGAAGAGGAAGACCGGAGGTCTGGAGGGGGCAAGGAGAGCTGCGAGAAGGCCTGTGGGAGAGGGAGCACGCATCCCTGCAAGACACTCCAGGGCACGCGGCTGCGAGGGACAGACAGCCTTCTCTGCAAGCATTCCTGTGGAACCCTGACACCCAACAAGGTCCCTGAGGGATGCGGTCAGGGACACAGAGGAGGCTGAGCAAAGCGGACCATGGTCCGCTTTCTCATCCGCTATAACTTGCTACTGTGCTTGTATGTGCTTCGTGCAGCAAAGATCTGTGAAAGGTTTTATTTGAAGGGTTCAGTGACTTTAAATCAAGGTGGTGGCGGGGGGGCGGGGGCGCGGAGGTGAGCACAGGACACAGACTTTTTCTCAGCTCCACTGAGGTATAACTGCCAAGGGCACAGACGTCCATGCAGAGGTTAAGGGCATAAGGAAAGTTGGATTATTATAGAAAAATGGAATTTCAGTAAGAAGGGTAAACAAGTTTTTAAAAGAAGCTACAAGAGAAAAGTATAGACAGAAGGGGGTGAGACCAAAGACAGGAGGGATGGGAAGAAGCAGAAGGAAATCAGAAAACGGGTGCTGTGCTCGCACACTGGGCAGAGGCCAAGGGAGAGCATGGGAAGAAAGCACCAGGTCTGCCTAACCAGCCTCATGGCTCCAGACAGAAGCAAGAGGTTTCTCCCTGAATCCTCCCCGGCCAGCTGCTAAAAGTCACTCTCTCTGCAAGTCAGGAAATTAGCATTTCCTCAGAAATGGGACCTGTGGAGGGAATTCTTCTAAATCTGGGACGCTGGCTGCTCTTGACCATGGTCACGTACACCTGCCCAAGACACTGAATGATTGAGGCTGGTTAGTATGAATTCGGTCCCCAAGCCCATTTAACTCTAGGTCAGTCTACAAAAAGTCAAATTTCTGAACCAGCAAAACTAAGGACCATACCGTGAAATATACTGACCACACTTAGTTATGCCACATGGAAAGGCAGCTTGACACGACATACATTCCCGCTGCTCTGAAGCTGAAGCCACAATCCCCAACAGGACAATGAAGCAGCCATACTACCCGGTTTCGAAAGCTAGTGGCCCAAAGGCTGTATCAGAAGGACCGAAAGCCACAGGTTTGTTCCCAGATTCAGAAATTCATCAAGCATCAAGACACCTGGGCAAGTTAATGGTAAGTCAATGAATACCAAGTCCATCCTCCCAGCTGTTTTCCCAAAACTCACAGAATTATTCTTACTACATGCTCTTCCCTTATACTCAGTCCATCGGCAAACCCCGCTCCCTGGACCTCAAGGGGAGGCCCAGGTTCCAACCATGTTTCACCACCTCCTGGCTACCAACCTGGTGGAAGCCAGCGCCATTTCTCCCCTGCGTCCTTCTGTCTTTGTCCCCTTATCGTTTCCTCTCACGCAGCTCCGCTGTCGGAGGGATCTCTGTAAAATGTACGCCAGAACAAAGCACCCCCTCCGCAGAATCTCCTTATGGCTCATTATCTGACAAAGATGAAAGGGCAAAGTTCTTCAAAATGGCCTCCAAGGCTCTGCCCCCCACTCCCCGGCCCCCCTCCTCCCTTCCCTGTGTCTCCGGTGACGCCCACTACTCTATCCCCATTCGCTCTGCTCCAGCTACGCAGGCCTTCCGAGCCTTCCCCTGTCGTGCAGAAGTCCACCTGGTCGCCTCCCTCCTCTGCCGGGTCCCGGCGTGTGGACCGTGTTCACCGAACCCATGGCACACCACGGCAGCGCCATCGTTCCCTGCACCGCTTGCCCCCTCACGCCGCCTCTCACCTTCTCCTCTCCTACACAATTCTCAAAAATTTTTAAATAGTGTGTTCCCCTATCTGCCCCCACCACAAGAGTGTGATTTTCATTAAGATGGGGATTTGGGTGTGTGTTTTCTTACAGAAGTATTCCCAGACTTAGAATCTTAGAGGTGCCAGGGTGGCTCAGTTGGTTAAGTGTCTGCGGCTCAGGTCATGGTCATGGTCCCAGGATCCTGTGATCGAGTCCCGCATCGAGCCCCCTGCTCAGCGGGGAGCCTGCTTCTCCTTCTGCCTGCAGCTCCCCCTGCTTGTGTGTGCGCTCTCTCTCTCTCTCTCTCTCTCTCTGATAAATAGATAGATAGATAGATAGATAGATAAATAAAATCTTTAGGGAAAAAAAAAGAAGTAGAAGAACAGAACCTGGTATACTCTAGTAGCAAGAAGGGGAAAGGGGACACGACAAGTCCAGCCACAGAGGAGCCCATGAACTCTGACAGAGGTGTACAGAGGAACAGGACAGTCACCTGAGAAACACAGTAGCAAAGTGACAGAGCCCAGACTGACACCAGAGAGCCCAGATCCCCATGCTGGCTCGGTTACTGTGGAACCGCAGGCGAATTACTTAACCTCTGGGAGCTACAGTCCGTTCACTTGCAACAGAAGGGGGGTATTGCTCAGGGGTAGAGCATTTAACTGCACTTGCAACAGAAGTTCTTACCTCATGAAGCTGTGAGACTTAACTGGGGTAATACATAAAAAGCACTTTTAAAAAGTGCTGGCACACAGAGCGTTATAAAGCTCACTATTATTTGAGAGCCTTATGGAGAGCTACAAGGCTTGAGTGGATAGACGGTTACATGGCCGTGAAAAAACATCAAGTTAGAGAACAGGATGGGAACTATGTTCCACTTACACAAAGAAGGTATTAAGAAGGTAATGCCTACAATAAACCCTGAAAGGAAATGTTCCAACTTGTAAACAACCACCACGTCTGTGGGAGAAGAAACAAAGAAAACAAAGGCTGTGTTGAAAGCTTGCCCCTACAACAGGGCAGGGGAGAGACTCCCCAGCAGCCAGACCAGCTCCTGGGACGGTGTCTTCCCAGGGTTAACGCCTGTCAAGGAGACCATTCGTGGCAGGCTCCTCCTTACATACTTCCTAACTTGCCCTGGGTCACCTCAAAGAGCTCCCCAACATTCGTAGAGCTCCTCCTAGATAGGATGGTTGCCCAACTGAACGGATTTTACCCAAATGGTGCATGTTTCCTATAGTATCCCTCACAAGCGGTCATGTGGCTTCTGCTTTACATCCCGGAGGCACGGAGCTCAGTATTTCACAGTGTCCTATGTACTCGCTGAACACTTGCTTTTGCCCATTAGTTCTTACTTGTAAAATTCACCTCCAGAGAGCATCCACTTATTCGCCCAAATTCGCCTTTTTTACCCTCAGAGCCTTCACCTCCACTCTGGCCTACATCCCAAACCATGTTAGGTCAAAACAACATGTGATCACTATGGAGGAAATATCTCTGAAATATCTGGATGGCGGGCTCACGTTTCCTATCGCACCAAATGCGGCGAATCTAATTGAACCTGTTGCTGATGCCTTAATCACTGCAGATACAGAATTTCACATCTGGGAGAGACATCCGAAACTTTCTAGCCCTGTGATTTCATCCTGTGAAAGAGAAAATGGAGGATCAGACAGATGCAGCAGCTTGCCCAAGGTCAAAGTAAAGACAGGACTGCCAGTCATCCATCGCTGCCCTTTGCTTCAATCTAATGATGCCCATCCTGGGGGTTACCAAGATGGGTGAGGTGCTGTGGCCCCATAATCAATAATCTCAGGAAGCCATACAGATGGATTCTTCTCTTTCATCGGCTTTTACCTCTCAACATGTCATTTCTAACTTGTCTACTCAACTCTCCCACAGCCACTTCTAACTGCCATGCAATGAGTTTATGACACTTCCGGGGTAAATGAGGACCAACTAACAACCTCTTTCTCCACATGATTTTCACAAATTCATTAATGAAATATTTGGTGGTATTATGTGTACAGTGCATGCTTAGAAGCTTGTCAGATATCAAGAGGAATTTGTGCTTCAAGAAATACAGATGAAGGGGCGCCTGGGTGGCTCAGTGGGTTAAAGTTTCTGCCTTTGGCCAGGTCGTGGTCCCAGGGTCCTGGGATCGAGCCCTGCGTCAGGCTCTCTGCTCTGCGGGGAGCCTGCTTCCTCCTCCCTCTCTGCCTACTTGTGATCTCTCTCTCTCTCTCTCTGTCAAATAAATAAATGAAATCTTTAAAAAAAAAAAAAATACAGATGATACAGATGAAATTGAAAAGAACAAAAAAAACCCTAAAATATGCAAACTGAAGAGAAATACAAATGGACATTTAAGTACAAGGTTGGTATATTAATAAGTACAAATAAATTAACAGACTTCTTTATAATCTTAAAAAAGTGGCCACCAAAACTTTTAATCAAAGAACTCACCAATAAAAAAGGGGGGGGAGGGGCACCTGGGTGGCTCAGTGGGTTAAGCCTCTGCCTTCAGCCCAGGTCAGGATTTCAGGGTCCTGGGATCGAGCCCCACACCGGGCTCTCTGCTCAGCAGGGAGCCTGCTACCTCTCTGTGTCTGCCTGCCTCTCTGCCTACTTGTGATCTATCAAATAAATAAATAAAATCTTTTTTAAAAAGGGGGGGGAGGAGATGATCCAGATGTAGAAATATATACAGCTGTATATAAATCATACGCATGTAGTACTAGACCAATATGTTGTATACATTATAAAATACACCTTAATAATAGGACTTCTGTAGTGAATTACTGCAAAAGAAAATTCGTGTTCTGAGTTCAAACAGGGAGAAGTGACTGCAGTCTCAAATAAAGGGTTAGCAAACCTCCTACAATCTGGTGTCATGCTAACAATCACCTCGAACTCTCTTTAGTCACTGAAGAGGACCAGAATATGCCACAAATTACAGCGCTTTGCCAGGAAGATTATTCTGAGCTGAAAGCAAAAAACATTAGGCTCAGGAAAAAAGACCCCTCCCCAATTAAGAGAAGGATGTAAATTTCCAATTGTAAAGGCACTTGCCCCCTCCAGTACCAGGAAAAGAGAACCAGTCCAGGGACAACTCAGACCGCCTAACTCTTCACAGGTCACCAACCCTTCTACACAGTCCTGATTTACCACACATTTCCTAATCACATTACCATCCTTTCCCTCTCCCCAAGAAACCCCAAACCCCGTCTCCTTTGTCTAAACTCTTCTCTACTCCTTATCACCTTTGTTAAGATGGTATATAATCTCCAAATTCTAGCCTCCTGCTTGAGTCATATTTCTTTATGAATAACCCTGTATACCTACATCTGCTTTTTTCCCCCCTCTGTTAATGCATCTTTTATCAGATTGATTCCCAGGCCAATGAGGGGATTTTTTTTTTTCCTCCCCTACATTATGAAGTTTAAGGTTCTGCATAACTTTCTGTGTAACTTTTGGATCCAAGGA
The DNA here is from genome assembly GCA_003697995.1 of Taxidea taxus jeffersonii. Classification (NCBI taxonomy): domain Eukaryota; kingdom Metazoa; phylum Chordata; class Mammalia; order Carnivora; family Mustelidae; genus Taxidea; species Taxidea taxus. The sequence continues at coordinate 5,679 of ML100529.1, read as the reverse complement.
AAAGTAAGAGGAGTGAGGCCCATGCAAATCTGACCCCTGGAGAGAGGAAAGCTCACAACCTTTAAAACTGCACTTAAGATGACCAGCACTTACCATTTGAATCAATCACTTCCTTCTTGTGAAGCTAATCAAAGTAAGTAAAACACTTCTTCCTTAAAAGGATTAACACAAAAAATAACCTAAGATCCTGACAGATATATTCTGATTATGGAGAACTCATCTCATAAAATGAAAAGCAAATCTGTAATTAGTTCACCTCCCCTAAGATCACTATCCTGACACTCTTCATAGCAAACTCTTCCAATGGTAATATCCTTGGACGGAGCAAAGAAACAAAGAGAGAAAGGAAAAGGGGAAAGAAAGGAATTTCCAGACTCTGACTATATCCGAAGACCTCAATAAAGTGACACGGAGAAGAGATGCCCCCATCAGCTCCTCCATCTTTTCAATCTACTGCCCAGTTTGCACATCTCACTGTACTTTAATTATCACACTGACCAAGAAAGACGAAAATTAAATTACAATGGGAATCTACATATTTTGAGGAGGGAATGAGGGAAATACACACTTCAGGATCCAACTGGGAACTGAACAAAGGTACCCAAGTTTGGAAGGAAAATGCGTGGCTGGGTTTATTTCTAATCCCTCCTGGATACCACATGAGCTGAGCACCGTGAGATCCTACCCTGGTTCCTGCGCCTGCGGGGAGACCACCTGCATTTAGAATCGGCCTATACGGTCTGAACAAACAGTTATTAGAAACGTATAAACAGTTCCTGAACAAGATTTCCACATTCTTTTTTTCAAAGCCACTCTTCCCACGAGGCGTTAATATAAAAGCTGATCCCCTGGAGAGGGTAACAGAAAAGCACTTTGTTATTTAAGATCATACAATAAAAAGGGCACCCAAGTAAATGTAAGAGTTGTCTCCCTGACTAATTCATACAATCATGGAATCCCTGCCTACAGACCCAGGCAAGAGAGGAAAAACTTCCTTCGAAACTGCCTTAACTGGACTTCGGCAAGCTTTAACGCCCACGTGATCACCAGGTTTCACTGGAGGGGCAAGAGGCAAAGAATATGAGTATCTCAGAGCACTAACAACAACTCATTTTTAACATATTCTAGGTGAACTAGCTGATTTGGAAAAATCACTGTCCTACATTCTCCGTCCTGCTCCTATGACAGGATTCAGAACATTCAGTGCTGATTTATCCTACTGTAGCTCTTACAACAGACACCTCTCCGGACTATGAGCTCCTTGAGGGCAACATCAGGATGGGATTCACATTAGAATACGTTTTCAAAAGACTTCTTGAAATTTAACAAATGAAAGAAAAGCTAAGACTAGAAAGTAACACTAGGGTCCATCATTAACTGAAGTTATGACTAAGAAGCCATGCTTAGGTCTCTTAAAATTTAATAAAGCCACCATTAAACAGGAATCTGCCTTTTTCATCATCAGAAACAGATGATCCAATCAGATGAACTAACTAGGTGATCAGTGTCAACACCATTTATCTAAATTTGAATTTTATAGAAAATCCTAGCAGGATTTTTATTCACAAATCAAATAAACAGTTTATAACAATTACTATCATATTCTTAAGGACTGTATTTTAGTGTTTATAAGCAATATGATTTTTCCCTTAATTCTCTCCTTTGTCACCTCCATTATTCTTCCTTAAAAAAAAAAATTCTATTTAGTTTACATCTTCAGAAGTGTAATACAAATATTGCTTGTAATTAATCTGACCATCTGACCTCAGATAGAAAGCTATTGATAACAAATGCAACTATTTTTTAACTTCATGAGGAACAAAAAATTTCTTTTTACAGGAGCACCTAACGTAACTGGTCACAGACAAATCTTGGGGCAACTGGCTCACTTCTAGTTCCAGAAGCAAAGCAGTTTTGGTGAAACAGATACTGCCCTCTCTTTGTGAAAATGCCCTAACACGAAGGTAAAAGGACAAAACGTCTTGGGGGGCGGGGGGGGAGGGGGCATCAGGCTTCCACTGTTTGCAATGCCAGCCAGAAGACAAATGTCACAGCGCTCACACTGACTTCCATTCAAATTATCACCTGGAATGAGCAAGCGAATAGCACTCACCATTTAGCAGCATAACTTAAAAAAATGAAAACATACTACAATATACAACAACAACAAAAAAACAGGTTTTCTTCATTAATACCACTGTCTGGTATGAAGAAACTAAAGCGCGGCAGGCATATAAAAGGGGACTAGGCGCTCCCTCTAAGAACATGTTCAGACTGCCTCTTCTACACTCAATGTCCCTAGGAGGAAGAGCAGTAACGATAAAAAGGCTGTATGGGGGCACGTGGGTGGCCCAGTTGGTTAAGCGGCTGCCTCTGGCTTAGGTCATGATCCCAAGGTCCTAGGATTGAGTCCCACATCAGGCTCCCAGCTCCATGAGGAGTCTGCTTCTCTCTCTGACCTTCTCCCCCCTCATGTTCTCATTCTGTTTCTCAAATAAATAAGTAAAATCTTAAAAAAAAAAAGGGGTGGGGGCTGTATATATATACAAAAACAATATGTAGGACCGCCATAATTAAGTTTTTATACAATCACAGTGTAACAAATGAAAAATATTTGGGATGCAAAGTTACATGTGCTGAGGATGAAAAGATTTGGTTTATTTTAACTGCATAATCGCATTAATTATCCATTTCACTTTACGGGTACAAACAAAGCATGCCAGTTCTTAGGATGTTTTTGTAATTATTAAGGCCAGAGGCAACATCTGTGGTTAATTTAGAAGTTCCATATCCCTATGGAGATTTTTCTCTGAATTCCACTGAAATTAGTCAAATAATTTCTCCTTTAAGTAACTGCATATTTTACTGGGGCATAGAAGTGAACATATACCTACATATATATGTATATACATGAGAGAGAGAGAGAAAAAAACAACCCTATCCTGCACTGAGGTCACCCCCTTTCAATCTCCAAACTAATAAACGAGATACTTCATGTTATCTCTATTTTTACACATACAAAAAATTAGGTTGTTATGGTGACTTAAATAATATTTAAAATTTGTTCATTTGAAGTTAGAAACCAAAGAAATGGGACCTGAAAAAAAATAAGAAAATTATATTCAGAATGACTGCAGAAAAATGACTTGCAGAGAAGCAAGTTGTAACGGGAACACCAGCTGCTTCAAGAGGGGTGTGAATTACTATCTTCTGAGTCTTTCTAAAAGATAAAGCCAAATTATGTAGTTTGATCCCAGGGTTGAGATAACCAAATGAACAGAAGCATCTTATCGCAAAATTCTACAGAGAAGAGAAACACACACACAAATCCACAGCATTGATGGATAACTGGGGAAAGGGACTGTAAGTAACCCAAATCATGGAGCAAACTGTATAAAACTTCAAAAAGACAAGGTGACTTTTCCAAAGAAAATCTGGAAGTCAAAGGTGAAAGGAGCCGAGAAAGCTAACCTCCCTAATCAGAGATGCACAAACACTGACTGACATCCCCCTGCCCTCACAGAGAATGGCTTCCAGAGTGAACGAGAAGTTAAGGCCAGGGCATAGCTATCAATATAAAGCAGCTCGTAAGAGATGGGCCCATACGTATCAGCATGGCAACCAAGCAGACATGTGCAACCAAATGACTTCAGGCTACCACAGGGCCCCCAAATCACCACACCTAAAAGACCAGTTATCTCCATTCCCAAAAGGAAGCCACTCGTGATCCTATCATCACTTCTATCACCCCCTAAACAACCAGGGTCCAAGCTCCTAACACATTTATCATATTAGCATACTGACAAAGAAAAATCAAATTAGCATCTCAATAAAAGCAGAAAAAGCATCTGACAAAATTCTACATCCATTTATTAAAAAAACTCTGCAAACTAAAATCAGAGGAGAATTTCCTCAACTTGAGAAAGAATATCTGTAATAAACCAACAGCTAACAGGTTTTCTCCCTAAAATGAGAAACAAGGCAAAGATGCCCACTCTTACCACTTGTATTCAATATTGTCCTAGGGACCATGGCTAGTGCAATAAGGAAAGAAAAGGGATATAATCCAGGAAGAGGGGTTGTGGGGGGCCGGGAGGAGGGCATTAGAAGAGCTTTTTCACAAATGAAATGACTGAGTTTATATAAACTTCCAAAGGAATTTACTAAAAAACTACTAGACCTTGTAAGTGAGTTTAGCAAGAACACAGGATTAGGGAGAAAGTAGCAACTACTGAAGATAGGCAAAGACAAGCCAGCATATGAATAAGAAAAGTTCCCAGATGGGGGGGGGAAGGGGAGGAACTAAGGCAGAGGAGAAGAATACTAAAAATTATGATTCAAGAAAACTTACCCAGAAAAATTTTAAGAGATTTCACTTACCTAGAAAAATTAAAAGAGATTTTAAGAGATTTCACTATTGTGAGACCACACTAGGTACCTGAGAATATTGCCCCAGAACAACCAACATCAAGACAAATCTAATAAAATCACTGGATCCTGAAGAAAAAGAAAAAACTCCTCTGAGCAACTAGGCAAAAAGAGCACATGACTTTTAAGAGGGAAAATATTACACTGCCACTGGACTTTGAAAGGAGTGCACTATGCCAGAAAGAAAATGTGACCCAAGGATTTTTATACCCAGCAAAACTGACTTTCAAGTATAAAGAGCACTACCATCAACGTGCCAAGCTCAGGGACAACATGTTGTTCCCAGACACCTTTCCTGAAGAACCTACAAGGAATGCACTTCAAACAACCAAAAAAGTTAACTGAAAGGATATTTACATAAGGATAACTACAGATAAGGCATCTGGCTGGCTCAGTCGGTTAAGCGTCTGCTTCGACTCGGGTCACAATCCCAGAGTCCCAGGATCAAGTCCCGCATCAGGCTCCCTGCTCAGTGGGGAGTCTGCTTTTCCCTCTGAGCCTCTCCCCTCTCATGTTCTCTCTTTCTCACTCTCTCTCTCTCAAAGTAAAAAAAAAAAAAGAAGAAGAAGAAGAAGAAGGCTATCTACATATTGTCTAGTGGCAAGCACTAACATATAGTTATTTATGGAATAAATACCAAATAAGGGTTAAGAGAGAATAGAGAGTATGTAATGACTATATGGTTTGAAAATGTAGATAAGGAACACCCATTATAAATATTTAGGGGGAGAATGAGGATTTGAGAAAGAAGTCTTTTCAACTTTTTCAGTAATCATAATTGTGGTATATGTACATGTATTATTATTCTGAAACTATGTGGGATAAAGTAAAATAGGATAAAATTCATGAGGACTACAGGATAATTCCAGTTCTATCATCCCCGATGTCCTTAAGAACTACAATTCTTGGGGCGCCTGGGTGGCTCAGTGGGTTAAAACCTCTGCCTTCGGCTCAGGTCGTGATCTCGGAGTCCTGGGATTGAGCCCCACATCAGGCTCTCTGCTTAGCAGGGAGCCTGCTTCTCCCTCTCTCTGCCTAACTCTCTGCCTACTTGTGATCTCTGTATGTCAAATAAATAAATTAAATCTTTAAAAAAAAGAACTACAATTCTTGATCAAGAAGTAAGGAGATTAAAACAAAACAAACCCCTGTAGTCTTAAATGTAAACTGGAAATATCAATATGAACTCAGTGAGGTATTTTATCTTAAAATATGTGTGCGCGTGCACGTTTGTGTGTGTGTGTGTGTGTG
>RCUC01125344.1:0-31916 GCA_003697995.1 Taxidea taxus jeffersonii | reverse complement strand
AAAAAAAAAAAAAAAAAAAAAAGATAATCTTGTCACATGGAAACCAGAAAGGTGCAATATCAATGACGCAACTTACCAAAAAACCACCCTGCGGGATGGGGATAAAGCAAATAACAGTTTGTTTTGTTGTTGGTGTGGTTGGCAGTCAGAGTGAAGTAGGTTTAAGGAAATACCTTGTTTTAAAAATAATAAGAGGGCACTATAAATGCACTTAATAGAAAAGTGAATGGACTTGATACAAGGCTACTTTATAAGAACAGAATGTGAACAGTTGTTCACATTCTTTCTCTCTTTCCTCTTTTATTCAATTTTTGATGCTGCAAATAATATGAAAAGCATGGGGGTAGCTCTACAGTTAATGCTTTGCTTGGCATTGTGGCACAAATTTATGTAAAAGTAGTTTAGATATAGTTGGTAACATGAAATTGTTTTTCTAATAGTTTATTTTCAATGGAGCTTATTCTTAGCATGTTCAAAATAAGCAAATTCATCTCTTTAAACCAATGTTTAATCTGGATTATTATGCCAATAAGATCTGGGTGAATAAAGATATGCAAAGTACAAGACTATAAATTAATGGGAAAAAAACCCCTCTCCCATTTAAAACAACACACACGCAAAATCATATGCACACACACACACACACACACACATGCCCACACACCCACATACCCAATTAAGATTCTTGGCCACGTAGATTATAGCATTTATATATTTTGTTCCTCCGGGTGTGAAAAAGTGAAGGAGGGTGTCCCTAAGATTCTTCCTTTAAATTTTTTTCCTATATATGGAAAATATGTTTAAAATCCTGGTGGGAAGTAACTTCCTCCAGTTCAGAGAAATGGTTAGAGGGAATATTTGTTACTGTGTACTAAGAAACACCAGTCTGGAAAATTCCCACTCAGTTCTTGCCCCAGTGCTTCATAGTTCTCCCATTGGCTCATGGGCTTGGGAAGCTTCATAGATATTTTCCAAAAAGGATGCCAGTCTTTCTTGTCCCTTTTTTTAAGGGTGAAAGAGAACATCTAAGCAGTACCAAAGAGAGTCTGAACTGAATCTGGAGTTTGGGCAACAAGCCTAGATGGGCAGCTGAAACCAGAATGTTGATGTCAGAGGAGGGGAACTCAACCTAATGGGATTCCCAAGACCCACTGTCAAAAGTTCCCAAGAGAGTTAGGCAGCATCTCACTGCTGAAGTCGGTCCTTTGCAGAAGCACCCCCAAGCAAGAAAACCATCAGGTCACAGATCATTCCAAAGAATCAACACAGTGTCACAGGCTGTTGACAGGTTAACATCTGAGGTCATGGACCAGTTTTCTTCGGGGGATGCCCTCATAGAGTGGAAAAGTTGCATCAGCAAAATGTCACTGAAAGCTGTCACCAAATGCAGTAAACAGGGGAGAGCACTGCTTATTCATGCACCGATGGCCCAGGAAATCAAGAGTTCTCAATGACTGCTAAAGGCTGCAACAGGGTACTGCATGAAAGTAGTTTCTCGGTCCAAACACAGATACATAAAGCCCCACAGAGAATGGCAATGCCAGGCTTCTTCATAACTGGGATGTTTGACATTTTCCTCCACATTTTTCTTTCTTGACCTATTTTAGCCAAACCGCTATGGCAGAACCTATCACTTACAAATAATGGCAAGCAGGTGTAGACATAAAATGACTACCAAGTGTGTATACCATGGAAAGACTGATACTCACTTTTGTAAGAAGGTACTCAACAATTAAGGAATGGGAAATGCCCAATGGCAGCAGTGGCTTTCAGCTAATGCTCTGAGTCAGAGGGATGACAATCAAGTCCTTTTTCACTTACTTGAAATATGACCTCAGGATATTATTTAACATCTCTGAGCCTCAGTTTCCTCACCTTTAAAATGGGAACAATGATAGTGCCTATTCTATGGGAAGGTAGAAAGCACTAAATTAAATTATATAAGTAAAGCACTTAGTACAGCGCCTGGTGCACAGTAAGTTATGGAAATATGTTAGCTACATTTACAATAATATAATTATTATTATCATCATTACTAGTTATAATTAGAACATGCTTTTCAAAAGTGACCACTTTGAATTTAACTTGTATGTCATCTGATCTGGAAGTATAATGAGGGTATCCAATTCCTACTGATTTAGTGAGTCAAACAGAAAACCAAAACAAATTGAATCATTCAACTGGTGTATTTAGAATTGCTGATGATTATAGCATTCAAGAAAGTTAGTGAAATACATAAATTGCAATTGAACTGTTCTTGAAAATCCCCCAAATCAGTTTTCATTTGTCTAGCCTAATGGTGGGTAGGACTTGTTCATTTTTAAAATGTATATTTGGAACACACTAAAAAGGATACATGGTGGAATGTGAACATGGAAGAGACAAAAGGTGTTAATACAAAGAGAGTATGCCAAAATCATGTATGTCCCATCTTTGAAAACAAAAAACAAAAGAATGTATTGCATTCACATATTGCTTTATGCTTTTCATGGGATTATCTGTCACTCACTACCACTTTTTTTTCATTGCACACGCACACGCACATGCACGAAGGGGAGGCTACAATTTACACAGTCAGCCTCTTTGTACCCAGCACTGATTCTCTTCTAAGTCAGCCCTGTTGTTCAAGACCAGTGTGCAGATGGAGGGGAAGGTATGGTGTTAGCACCAAAAATTATGGGTCCACTCCAGAGATTTCATTCAAAGGATAATCTGATTAGCAACATTTGAGCAGGCTGGTGTAGGCATTCTTTTATCATCTAATTCAAAAAAACTCCACAACACAACTTGGACGAGATCACCAGTATCAAAGGTCCTAATGTAGCATAATTTGTGTTGAGCATGCTGCATTGTGACAGTGCTATAAACCAGGGAGACAGTTTACTGACAATTCTGTGCTACCAGATACCAACTCAGGCCTCTGTCCAGCTTTACATTGTCAACTCTCGTGGAAACATGAGAAGTTACACAGCCTCACAGGATGGGGAAGTCTGGATTGCAAAAGATGAGATGGACAGATTTCATATTTTCATTGCAGATTTTTTTTTTTTTTTTTGCCTTTTCAAACTGCTGAGCATAATTTTTTTTTTTAAAGGCAGGAAATGCAACTAGTGTTTGTTTCTAGCATGGCTTCTGTTTTGAGATTTCTTCTTTGTAGAAGAAATGTGTTGCCCAGCTGTCTAGAATCCCAATCAGGATATGGCTTCAGTATGAAATATATTAAAAGAACGATTTTAGCTGGTTATAAGCAGGAACAAAAATGAGGCTGGGCCTATTTTATCCAATTTTTCCTCAGAGAGGGGGCATTCTGGTTCAGTCCAATAGGGCGAATATGAATAAATGAGGTAAAGCTAAGTTCTGGGGTGTTTTGTTTTGTTTTGTTGTTATTTTGTTTGTTTGTTTTTGTTCCTTTTTTTGCCTTGGAAGGAGGGTTAATTGTGAAACATAAAGGTTCATATTAGTGAGCAAACGGAGCTGAGGAGATTGTCAGTCATAAAGATTTTCAGAAATAAAAATCATGTGTCCACTGGCCAGAAATATTGCAGTCAACACTTAAAAGAGTGGTTCAACTCAAATTAAACTGTTGGAGGATTTAATGCTTCTCAGTATTAATATTTCTCCTACTTGCAACACACACATTATTCAACAAATCTTAATTAAAACCTCCCTTTATGCACACCCTAGGGCTACTCTTGGTTAATGGGGGAGGTGACAAAGATGATCCCAGTCCTACCTTTTAAGATGTACAGTGATTTTTTTGTAGAGACAGCTATTTCAACCAGTATTCTAACCTTAACCAACTTAAGATGTTTTAGTCTGCTTCTAGAACATTTCTTATTTTTTATTTTTATTTTTTAAAATTCTTTTTTTTTCTTTTTCTTTTTTTTTATTATTAGTTAGAGAGAGAGAGAGAGCACAGGCAGACAGAGAGGCAGGCAGAGGCAGAGGGAGAAGCAGGCTCCCCGCCGAGCAAGGAGCCCGATGTGGGACTCCATCCCAGGACGCTGGGATCATGACCTGAGCCGAAGGCAGCTGCTTAACCAACTGAGCCACCCAGGTGTCCCAAATTCTTTGTTTTTTAAAGAGAAATTTCAGGTTTACAGGAAAACTGAATGGAAAAGATAGAGTTCCCATATACCACCACTGCCCCATACCTCAACACACAATTCCCCTATTTTTAGCATTTTTTATTAGTGCAGTACATTTTTTTTTAAAGATTTTATTTATTTATTTGACAGACAGAGATCACAAGTAGGCAGAGAGGCAGGCAGAGAGAGAGGAGGAAGCAGGCTCCCCGCTGAGCAGAGAGCCCGATGCGGGGCTCAATCCCAGGACCCTGGGATCATGACCTGAGCCAAAGGCAGAGGCTTTAACCCACTGAGCCACCCAGGCGCCCCTAGTGCAGTACATTTGTTACAACTGATGAAGCAAATTGATACTTTATCATTAACTAAAGCCTATAGTTTACATTAAGTTTCACTCTTAGTGTTATGTATTACATAGATTTGACAAATGTATACTGATATTTATCCACCATTATAATATCAAGCAGAATAGTCACCTGGCCCTAAAAATCCCCTGTGCTCATTGACTCATTCCCATCTCCCCCCAGATCCTTTGCTACCACTGATTTTTTATTGTCTCCATAGTTTTCCATTTTCCAGATTGTCATAGAATTGGAATAATGCCATACAAAACCTTTTCAAGCTGCCTTCTTTCACTTAGCAATATGCCTTTAAGGGTCCTCCAAGTCTTTTGGAGACTTGATAGCTCATTTCTTTTTATCACTAAATAATACTCCATTATATATATGTGCTACAGTTTGTTTACCCCTTTACCTATTGATGGATATCTTTGTGACTTTCAAGTGTTATCAATTATGAATAAAGTTGTTGGAAATATTGGTGCACAGGTTTTTGTGTGAACACAAATACTGAACGCATTTGGGTCCATATCAAAGAGCATAACTGCTGGATTGTATGGTATAAATATGTTTTCATACGAACCTACCAAACTATCTTTCAAAGTTCCCATACCATTCTGCATTTCAGCCAGCAGTGAACGGAAATTCCTGTTGCTCCACACCCTTGTCAACATTTGGTGCTGCTGGTGGCTTAGCTTTGGGCTATCCTAACAGATGTTTAATAGTATTGCATTACTGTTTTAAATTGTAATTCTTTGATGATATATGTATTTCCTAATTTTTAATTCTCTTACTTACCTATTATGTATTTTTCTAACATCTATGATTTTGACATTTATGCGTTCATCATTCATTTATTCAATTATTTATCTACATGCAATCAGTATCTATTATATTCCTGGAACAATTTTTTAAAGCTAGGCTATTTATCTTTCTTTTACCCTCTTGTTAGTCTTTTTTCATCTTCAGTTTGTCATATTCCACTAATTATTTATTTCACATAAACTCTTAGTTGGTTTTCCCCTCTGGTTATTAATCTCCAAGTAAACCGGCTATCTCTTACTTCTCTGGTGATAATTGTTTCATTTCTTCAAATTTCTCTTGCTCCCTTCAAAACTTTCATCATTATAGATTCATAATACAAACAGCACAGAGTCTGAAATATTGTTAGAGATGAAACTACTGAAAAAAATGAAGAGAAGAAATCACTTACCTTGGTTGACAATAAATCTTAACTTCTGTATTGTTGCCAGATTGCCACTAACTCGGTATATTCCATCAACATCTAGACCTGAAAATAAAAGGGCGTGTTTTATATTTGCTCATAAAAGAACAGAGACAGTAAAAGAAAAAAAATTAAATGTGGGAAGGAAGGTAATAGTAAATCAACACCAAATATCCCTTCCTCATAGAGAAGACAAATTTCTCTAAACCAAGCAATCTTCAATAGTTCAATTTCAACAAACTAATCATAAAATTCAGTCATAGTCAGTCATCAACAAATTTGAATCCAGTTGAATCATAGAAGAGTAATAGAGAAAAAAAAACCAGAAGAGTAATAGATAGCATTGGATTTCACACTATAGTTAAGATTCAGTCCCAAGGAAAACACAGGAATTAAACTGGTGGTAGGTAGGAGAAGAACCTTCAGATATATATGATTGCCCCTTCCTGGACAGAAAACAACCTAAGTGATGTGTAGAATCTTCCTTCCTTTCTTCCTCCTTCCCTCCCCACCTTCCTCTCCTCCTCTCCTCTCCTCTCCTCTCCTCTCCTCTCCTCCTCTGTCCCGTCCTGTGCCATCCCATCCCATTCAGTTCCATTCTCTTTTTCTTATAATCCTATAACATAACATGCATTGGTCAAACTATTTTAAACTACAGAAGAAAATTCTATTCCAGTTGTATGTAACTGGTTTGATAATCTCTGGGATATTACAGGTAATGGGGGTACTCTACTATGGAGGGATAATAAAGGAAAAAAAAAAACCTTTAACAAAATGCTGAAATTAGTTTCAGAGTATTTTAAAACTAGTCATCTATAATTCAGAATAACATATCCTGGCAGTGGGTTTGGATACTCAACCATTTGTTTTTCACACATTTATTTATAGCATCTAGTTATTTCTATGACCAAATTATCGAAAAATGAGGAAACAGGAAAATAGAAAGAGAAACACTTACTGAAACACCATTATTGTCCTTAAGGTATGTGGATAACATAATTTTAATGTCAAGAGTGTATATTCCTTGATGTGTCCAGGCCCTCAGAGAGCCCAGGGATGAGGCTACCACCCAACTATCTCAGCTGTTTCTCTTGGGAAATGGCATAGAACCATGATTAAACATTGTAATTCTCAATCATAAGTATTAAATAAGACGGTAGAAATTATTGTCATAATATAATGGAATAAGAGCTTTGTAAAGCTCTTTACTGGCATGAAATGATCTCTTTTATAGCAGGAACATTTCTGCCAGCATGCAAAATATTTCATCAATAGTTTAGGGTAGAATAACATAACTTGCAACATTGGCACTGATGATATAAGTCAAAACAATCATTCACTATGTTTTAATACTTTTTTAAAGAGCATTTTTTAGTTTATAGCAAAATTGAATGGAAGGTACAGAGATTTCCCATATGCTTTCTGTCCCTCACAGATGCATAGCCTTCTCAATTATCAGCACCACCCACTAGAGTGATACATTTTTACAATTGAGGAGCCTACACTGATACATCATAATCAATGTTTATTGTTGCATTATGGTTCATCTTGGTGTTGTACATTCTATGGATTTGGACAAATGCATAATGACATATATCCATCATTATAGAATAATACAAAGTATTTCCCCTCTGCTATAAATCTCTCTGCCCACTTATTCATCTTCATGATTTTTACCCTTCCATGTGAAAAACTATAGAGAAATCTGGAATAATATCAATAAAAGGCAAGAGTTGTTAGCAAATGTATTAATTGGTTTAAGTTTTATAGTTCTAAAATAATCTAACAATAAATAACTCTCTCTGTCCCTTCATGAGAATTATGAATTTTTAAGGAATTAAGATGGGGTTGGACACTTATGAGTGTGTGTGAGTGTCTAAGACACATGTATAAAAATCACATATATTATTTCTTCCTAATGCACAAAATAGCTCCATTATTCAAAAGTTACCCCATTGTGTTTGCTTTTAAGTACAATGTGCACTTGACAACTGAAATATAACAATAATCCTAATTAAACATTTTTAACATTTAACTTCTAGTTTTAGTATGTGACCATTTAGGTCGTCAGTTTTTACAAATATACCCAGAACTTTATAATCTATTACTCATTGCTTTTCTTGCTTTGTCATTAGCTAGTGTTTAGTAGGTAGATTTAACCTATAAAATTTAAAATAATATGATAGATTTTAAAAATATTAAAACTTTCAAGTAATTTTGTCCCTTTCAAAGTACTCCCTCTTGGGGTTATATTTAGTTTTGTTTTGTTTTTTTAACATGTAGCTATTAGGGAAAATATTTTGGGGAATCCTTTAATACTACCTTCAGTGGCTCCTTATTATCTGCACAAAAATTTTTCTGGTGGCAGTTTGGGGCCTTTGGTAATAGTTTTGGAATTGGAACTAGAGAAAGATCATTCAAAACCATAATTGGTGAATAATGTCATTCTGCTTGCCACCACAAACAGACAAAATTTCACCAACTGAAAGTGGTCTGGTATTTTCCCATGAGTTATCAGTTTCTTTGAAAGAATTTAAGAAAAAGAATATTTTAGTAAATAGAAACATTGATGCACTAGGCAGACCAACATTCCCCAAGTGAGAAATCTTCATAAGTTTTTTATAGAATTGGTTAAAGTAGCCCTATTTAAAATAACGATTCAAGTGAAATGTTTTTTATAATCTATTACAATATAAACAAGAAAATTTACTATATAATTCTTTTTAGGATCAATTTTTGTTTTGCTAATTAGTTGGACCCTTTTCAGAGGTCAATAGTAAATGATGTTACTTGAGTGTAGATGAATTTTTGTTGCAAATAAGGACCTTACTTAAGTTTTACTTTATTTGCACAGCTCTTTACTTAAGATAGAAAATCAAGCACATTTCTATTTTGAAGCTGGGACTCTTTTCTAATTATTTTATATTTTATGGTAAATGCATATGTTGTCTAGAGTTGTAAACTGAATTTTAATTACTGAAATTACTCAGGATCCACAAGTTTTTTTTTCCTTTTCTAGAAATTTAAAGTTACAACATAAGAAGTCCCCCCCCCCTTGTTGTTTCATAAATTTCAGTAGAAGTTTTTTTTTTCTTCTTCTTTTTCTTTCTTTCTTTCTTTTTCTTTTTAAGTTGGGTAATCAAAAACATTTGAAAGAGCAGTATGGGTTGGATATATTACACTTGAGCAATTGGAAAACACTATACTGTTTAAACAAAGCGGCCTCATCCTAAATTAATAACCCAATTTTCTTCTGGGATAAAAGGAGGGAGGGCTGGGGATGGAGACAGGGAGTGTAACTCAGACCAGTACCACCACTGTGGTTATAGAACTAAGTCACAGCAGAGAAACTGCTTTGTGGCTTAAGATAGAAACCAGAAAGTAAGAGGGAGTAAAGCAAAACATATTAAATGCAATTTGAATCTAACTTGACACAACTTCCAAGCCCTTTAGATTCAGAGATATCAACACCATATATCTAGTGAAGGATAACCATCCCTGGCATTAGTGGCTCCTGCTTCAAACGGCTCATGCTCCCCTGCTATCATACTTTTCAAATTACATAAATAGAGTGAAAATGATGAAGTACATATTAAAAAGGAGGGTATTACATTTTGCAAAATAATCTGGAACATATCAAGGAATCTTAGCAGTGATAAATTACATAGGTACAGTCTTGAAGTTGATTAGTTTCCCCCTGAATGCCTCAGAGTGGCAAACCCAAAGTCCTAGGAATTATGACCCAAATTGCAGTGATTCACGTGCCATCCTCTCTTTGCTCCAAGAACTTTGAAAGTTGTGCCAAGCCGAACCAATGTAAATTGGTGGATTTGGACATCCTTTTCATGACCACATTATCCTTGCTGGATTGGAAACTACTTATTTTGGAAATATAATTAGACCTCGTATGATTTTTAAATGTGCAATGTCTTCAAGGTACCCATGTTGTGCTTTGGTGAAGTTTGGAGAAAAATCACTTTGAAAGGTACTTTTTTCAAGAAAATACCATGACTGGATGCTGACAAGTACTTTTCTTGTTATGCTAAAAATACTTTGGGAACATGGTGAAACTGTCATTTTCCTTTTTTTTTCATCAAACTAGCATTAATGGCAGTAATGAAAAATTCTCTGAAGAAATACATGTTCACTGAAAGGTCATTTATTTGTTCATCACCAGTTGACCTTCTTAAGTTTCAAAATACTGTTTACCATTGACAGAAATCACTGGGTATAGCTATAGGAGACTTACAGAAATCTCTCTCCCCTACTCTACCCCCCCACCTTTTCTTCTGAAGAAGCTTAGAGTAGGATAGACACACAATTAGGAGTTATTAGACCAAATGGTGGTCTAAACCCAGTGGAAAGAATGCAGCTGTCATCAGTAATTCCCACTATAAATCTTAGACACTTTCCAAAAAGAAATCTAAGAGACCAGCACTGTTTCCAGAGTTGACTGGCTTATCTGCCAAAATACAGGCAGTTTTTAACAATGCAGATGAGCCTGTTAAAAATAGTTGCAAACTGTGTATTAGGGAGCATTTTTGGTAGCTTGAATGATGGGCAAACCACGAAAATGGAGAATTTGAGCCTGGGTGAGAGGTGTGCCCCAAAAGCTTCTTGTTTTTCTGGAACATAACAAAATGCATCTGAACCCCTGGAGTCTGAATTGTGGGCTGGGAATTTTGTGCAAACAGCCCCTCTCCTGAGATTTATGGCACTTCCTAATTCCTGGGAGGCCAGAGCTACCGCAAGAAGAGTCATTCTCGCAATTCTTTGGTCTTCTGGCTTTCTCCTCTGGCAAAAACCGATGAGCATGGGAACACCCCGAATGCACCCAAAGAGCTGCACATGTCTATCTTGGTCCTTCTGAAGGTCCTACTCAAGTTTTGAGCTGAACATAAGGGGAAGTTAGTGTGCCTTTCAGACCTAATCCTTCTTCCCTAAATTGTCTCCAACCTTCTATCACCAACTTATTTGTTCTCACACTTTAAATTCAATGACTGAGAGAATAGGATATAATCTGAAACTTTAAATTTAATTCCTGCTCTGTCTCAATGGCTGGTATTTATGCTGCATTGATTTGCTGGCTTTATTTAACTATTAGTAACTTCTTGTGAGATGTCCATCCTTCAAGAATGATTAACTTAGGAAATGGTTGACACAACTCTGATTGTCAAACAATAATATTTTTCTACATGTTAACTTTATGATTTTATAATAACCATTATGAGTAGATTTTTTTCACTATAGAGGCAAATATATTTCTTGGGCAAAACTGAAAATTAAATCACACAAAATATACAAAAATATTATATCTACCCCATTCTGCTATCCAAAGATAGTCATTGCTAACAACTCAGTTTTAGTTCTTTTTGTCATTTCTCCTTTTAGGTTAATGTGTCATATTTCTGTTTATTAATTTAACTTTGAATGGTATTTATTGACTCCCTATTATAAAAGACTATGAGTTTAGTGCTTAGTTTTTATGTAATCTCTCTGTACTAGCCTATTTCTATTTCTTAGATCAAATTTCCACTGTGCTATAGAAAAATAAGAAACTTAGTGCATTTTCTCTTCCTTCCCCTTCTCTCCCTCCTGGTTCCAATTTTATCCTTTAGGTTATTGCTTGTATTCTCATAGATTCGATTATTTTATATTATTATCAATATGTATATATTGTATCAATATGTATATATTGATAATATATATCAATATATTATTAGATTATTTTATATTATTATCAATATTTTGTTACCTATAATTCGGTATTAACTACCACTGAAAAAAAAAAAAAGAAGAGGAAGAGTAATTGGGTTCAACACTAAATTTTGCTTCACAAAGTAGCTCTCCCAAAAGGCCTGATATGTACTCTTCTTTTGCAAATTCCTTCATTTCCTCAAATTAAGCACTGCCCCAAAGAACTTTCTTGATAATGGAAATGTTCTATCTACCTGTTCTATCTATGTGTCCAAACCAGTTGCCACTGGCCACAGTTGGCTGACTACCAAGTACTTGAAATGTGCTTAATACAATTGAACTTTTGTTTTACTTAATTTTAAATAATGTAACTTTGTGATTACCAAATTGGATAGTGCAGCTTAAGGTCACAGGGAACTATTTGTGTTCCACTATTACTCTCTCTTGGATTTCATAAACTTGGAGCTTCATAAACTTTTACTTTTCTAACTTCAAAAAACATCTTTCATTATCTTCTAGTATCTCTGCTGTTATGTCTTTTATTAAATTGATCATTGATGCTTTGTAGGTCAATTGCTTTTTCTTTCAAGATATTTTTTTTAAGATTTTTCTCTTTAAACTTGTACAAGTAAAATTTTACTCTGATGTGTCTACATCTAGGCCCTTTCAATCAGAAAAGTTTTTTATATAATTTTCTTGATTGATCCTTTACTCTATTGTCTCTTTTCCATCTAAAACTACTTTCTCGAGATGGATGCTGTTCCAGTATCAGATTGCTCTTAAGATTGAAAGAGCAGGGGATGCCTGGGTGGCTCAGTTGGTTAAGCGGCTGCCTTCGGCTCAGGTCATGATTCCAGCGTCCTGGGATCGAGTCCCACATCAGGCTCCTTGCTAAGGAGGCTGCTTCTCCTTCTGCCTCTGCCTGCCACTCTGTCTGCCTGTGCTCACTCCCACTCTCTCTCCAACAAATAAGTAAATAAAATCTTAAAAAAAAAAAAAAGATTGAAAGAGCAAATTAATTACAATATATGGTAGCTTGTGGGTATTTTTTGTTCGCATACATCTCTTTTTTCCTCCAATTGGCTTTAGTCTTACATGGGCAGACTGAATGAGGGTTTCCTGTAGAACAAAGGGGTGAGTAGAAGTAGGCTAGTAGTTCTTCAGTTACTAAGGGAGGGAGGACCTTATTTTGGATAAGGAATACTTGAACCGTTTTGTTCCTGGGCAAAGCTCTCTAACTCTGTGTCTGTTATATAGAGAGGACTTGAGTTACTTTATTCTCCACTGCCTTCTTTCTTTCTTATCTCTCCTCTGTCCTTGTAGAACTTATTCTTGGGCTCCAGCAGCTGCTGCAGGTGATTGCTTGGTACAGGATACAGGGAGAGGAGCCCAGGTCTCCCAGATATTTGGTCTGATGTTTACCAAATTATTTATTTATTATCCTCTTGCCAATTTCTACTCTTTTTATTCAACTCCAAGTTTGGATATTCTCTAGAACATCCCTGGAAAGAATTGTGCCTAATTACTGTGTCTGGGAATGGTGTTTCTTCTGGTCTAATTTCTCCACTTGTTTGATCCCATCTGCTTTCTGTCTTCCTGGAATTTCTATTTCTGGTTGGCTGGTGGCACCTTTTCTGTTTTCAGCACCATTATTATTTTTTTTTTCTTTTTCAGCATATCTTTTCTATTATTTCATCGGGATTTTTTGAGGAAGAAGGATCAGACTTTTTTTTTTCAGTATGCCAGCTTGAATAGGGCTTTGCATTGTTTTTCGTAAAGATAGACTTTTTAATGCTGAACACAAAAGTTTCATTAGATTGTGAAGATAACGGCTGTATAATAATTTTCTCTGTTGGCATATGGGATGTAAATGACCTGGGATTACATTATGAACATTTGAAATACTCATGTGTCTCTAATTCTAATGTGGGGAAAACATATTACTATAGGGTCCAGGATAAGTATACCCCTCATTTTCTTTTATTTCTCCAACTCCTGTCCTTTTTCATATTTATTCTATTATCACTTATGATTTCTCACAGGTTCCCTTATTACTGTGATTTATTTTTTTCTCTTCCATTTGTTTCATGAGCCCTTTCTTTTACATTTTCATCTCATTTTGATATTTTTTCCTATCCTCCTTGTATCTCTGCTATAAAAATCTTATAGAGACAATTGTCACAGTAAGTTTTTCTTTTTAATCTGACAAAACACCTACTTTCAATTAGTTTAATTTTGATTATTGAAGTATAGTTGACATATACTGTTGTATTAGTTTCAGGTAACCCACATAGTGATTTGACAATTCTATACATTATCTTTAACTTTCCTTCACTATGTTTGTTTGATTGATTTGGGTAATAGTTTTTTTTTTCAATGACTTATGTCTGAATGAAATGAGTTTTTCATCTACCAGATATTTTGTAGTAGCGTCATAGGAAAAAGAAGAATTTTAGTCCTCTAAAGATATGAAAGAGATACATATTTGTTTCTAAAATTTTTAAAGAAATGTTAGAGTGAAAAAAGAGGTCGCTAAGAGAAAGGTGCTTTTTTATTTCTGAGAAAACTGTTTACGACCTGTGATGCTGATAAATGTGACACTATTTTATATTGTTTATATAGCTAGTGTTTTAGATAAGGACCAAATTCCAGATTTAAATTAATGTCTTAAAGCTAAAAGAGCACAGAGTAAACAATATATGGTACTACGGACAAAATGTTATCAAACATAGGATTTTGGAGCAGAAGGAGAGATGTTGGTTTTTCTTCAAGGACTATTCATTGAACAATTATGTAGTTAGGATCATTATCAAATACTACTCTCCCATGTCTCCCTCCTCCACCTCTCGCCAAACTCATATCTGTTTAAGGTGTTAGATTAGGAAATAATATTGTTAAGGATCCTAGACAAAAATAGTAACATGTATTTATCATTCATTCATTCATTCATATTTGCTCTTTGCCCAGGCCTGACCTCTTAACCAGTTTTGTCCTATTTGAGCATTTGTCCTATTTGAGCATGTGAGAAGATAAACTACAATTGGGAGAGGAAAAGGACAAAATATCCTGTGTTAAGAGCATTACTTCTTGTGTTTCTTGGTGGTCCTGTATTGTACCACTTATATCCTGAAAAGATCTATGACACTAGTATTTGTGGATAGGGGTGGCAGATGGCTGACTTTCTCAACTTTTAAGTATTCATCTTATTATTTTTGAAGATTTTGCATATGTATGTATGTATTTAGAGAGCACAAGCAGGGTGAGGGGCACGGGGAGAGAGAGATTCTCAAGCCAACCTGGAGCTGAGTTCAAAGCCTCACCTCCCACAACCCGAGATGATGACCTGAGCAGAAACCAAGAGTCTGGCACTCAACCAACTGAGCAACCAAGGTGCCCCTACTATTATTAAATATTATTATTATTATTCTTATTATTATTCTTGTATAGAGTTACACTGTTAGAAAAAAATTGGAAAACCATTTATTGAATTAGTTTCCCATCTCTCTAGTTCCCTTTCAGTCAGACATTGGACACTTTGAGAGGTATAGGAGAATCACACCAAATTCTTTAATGTTACCAGAGACACAAACGCCATCCTCCTTAATATGCAAATCTCCTCAATGTGCACTGTCCTCTGTCACTCTTAGAATTTTCTCCTTATATTTCTCCTTAGTTCTTATCATATATTTCATTAACTGTTTCAGAATTGGAGATGCCTACCCATACCATCAGAGTCTCCAGAAAAGTGAGAGCAGTTTATAAAAAGTCCCGTGAAAACTCACATCAGTATTGAGGGCTAGATCCTGGTTTCCATTCACTGTAATTCTTTTTCTGTATTAGGCTTCTTTTTGCATATAACCTCCATACATTTAATTCAGCTCATATTCCATTTAGACATACCACTGAGCCATTGAGCCAATTGCCTTTAAAATTATGCTTTTAAATGTACAGACTACTAATTGATATGCAAATAAGGATAAAAACAAAAGGAAAAGAAGTTACAACATGCCAGTGTGATATGGGTGAAAGTCATCTGTATACCCTCCTTAATACCTGAGTAAAATCAAATGAGAGTCTAAGGATGGCATCCCATGTGTGGCTCCTCATGTCTTAACGATGATCCTTCCATATCTGTCTAAACCCAGCCAAGAATTTGAGACCTAACAATATGAAGCCTGTAGGATGGTAGACACAAAGATGGTTTATAGAATTACATCGATTTTAGACTCATTCTGTAAATATCTCAAGGTAAGAAGGATCTCTAAGAGACCTTGAATTTGCCTGTGAATGGGAAGAAACCCAATGTCCTTGATTTGACAGGACAAAAGGTAATGAACTGAAATGATCTCTGCAAAGTGGAAAGTAAAGTACCTGGAAATAGTCTTTGATAAATTCTCTTACATGTTTCTTTCTTTCTTTTTTTACTTTCTCTCTCTCTCTCTTTTCTTAGTCTTACAGACAAATATTGGCCAATGATTCTGATTATGATTAAGTGAGAGCTCTCATCTTGAGGAAAAACTTCATGTATCTGGAAGATAATTGAAGTGGAAGGTTGTGTTTGGTTCATTGCATCTCATAATCTTAGTTTCTTTAATGTTTGAGTTCCATTGTTATTGTTCTGCAGTGATCACACTGATGTAAATAAATCATTTTTTGGTATTGTGACTTGTTCAGAGTGTTTCTTTAAAATAAATAGGAGTCGGATAAATAAATAAAAAAAATTTAAAAAATTAAAAAAAATAAATAAAATAAATAGGAGTAATAAGAACAGACTAATTTGGTCAGCCATTATCATCTGGTTGTTTGCAAGCAAATGCATTAGCCTAAGGTGAATTTCAAACAGCCATGGGTGACCAACCACTGTGGGATAGGTAAAGCAGGCTTAATGAAAGAAAGCGAGCTTCCTGAAGACGCTCTTCCTAAGGAAAGCTTGGAGCTTAGGAAGGAATGATCTGTAGACTATGCCCATGCACGCTTTTTCTTTCAAAAATTTTAGCAAAAAACTCTTCCATAAGTTAAAGGCATGCACTAAGAAGCTTACCAACACAAACAAGAAGAGAACACTGAAAAATTGTTCCTTTGGTGATGAAGTCATAAGAGTTACATAAAATCTAGCCTTAATCCCATTATACTTGAAATAGATAATTTAAAATTCATATATTTGCTCTCATTCTTTTCAATCCCCCATCTCTATTTTTTTTTTTTTTAAACATCTAAACAAAGTGACCTCATTGTTTTCCATTGGACTTTTTAAAAAACATTGGCTGGGATGATTGAGATTCAGGAATGTGGGAAAATGGATTCCCAAACCACGTCCCTCCCCTTTCATTCTGAACTGTAATTTTTGGCTTGGCTTGAATCACAGTCATCGCATTTCAGCCTGAATCTCTCTGTAAAGTGATCTTTCTTAAACATTTCTCTCACTCATCAAGGGATCAGAAACAAAGCTGTTCTAGTCTTTCAGCAAAACACTTACAAGCAGCTTTTACTGAGAAGTTGCAAGAGCTAAATTTCCTCTAAAATTGTTTGAAAAGTGAACATTTTCAGTGCCTCGTTGTCCTTTTTGTGAATCTTGTCATCTGTATGCCATGAGCTCCAGCAGCTATTTTAATCTGTTTTTGTTTGCAATCCATTTGGTGTCCACCCAAGGAAATGCAGGTGATTCTAATTAACTTACTGCTGAAGATGTAGGAAAAAAATATCTCAATTGTGTCGCACAGGATTATACACTTAAAACCTTTCTTCTATTATTTATAACATATTATTAATGAAAATGATTGTATGAATATGTTTACCACCTAATTCATTGCTATTCACTTTTTTAAATCAATGAGGCTTACGGCACAGAAAAAAGCCACACACAGACACAAGTACACAGACACAATGCAGACCCCAAGACTGCTTGCCAACTTTTATTTAACAAGAGTAGCAACTTAAAAATAACATTATTTTTACTTTGTGCAACATAGTTTAATATCTGAAATAACCCTGTTCCAATAAAAACCTATTGAAATACTCTCAGCCTAACTCTGCCCTGAAGGTAAAAGTGATTAATTGAAAGATTTTGGCAGATCTCTGCTCACCACCAGGGCAGTTTAATTTAGAACACATTCAACCATTTCTCAGTGTCTCTGTGTTGGTGGAGCATAACTTTTGATCTTCTTTGGGGAGGTGCCTCTAATTCAGACCCTTTAGCTAGCCACTTCCTGAAGGGTTTTGATGGTTTGCTTCTGCTAAGCATTCAGGTGAGAGAGAGCCCTTCTGGCTGCTGCTTCTAAAGTGGGATAGGGAGGCAGAATTCCAGACACAAAGGCAAAATATACTATAAACGTGTTTGAGTATATCGACTATTGAAGTCCTGTTTAGATCACAGACAAACTTGTGAGAAATTCTGGGGCCATTAGACTCTTCTCTAGTTAAAGAAGATGCTCCTGGTCATAAGACTAAAAAGACTAAACTTCCTTTTCTCAGGAAATATAAGATTATCATTTTCTTTTTGTTAATACAGGAGAGTATCATGTGGGTATTGTTAATACTTCTGCTAAACAGAGAGATGTGGCTAGCACACAATCCTCCCTTTTTGGCAAATGGACCTGTGCTAAATTGTGGTTCAACAGAGGGAAAGCAAAATTCTAATATATTCTGGATGGAAAGACCTTGAGTTGGTGAACTCCAACTCTGCATACCATTTAACACATATTGATGAAGCACTTATTATACTGCAAAAGTGTGCCAGGCACTGGAGTTACAGCAATGAACAGAGTACACAGTCCAGATATTACAGAGCTATAGTGCTAGTATTATTCTGAGGCACTAGCGGTGAATCCTGCACACAGATTGATGAGTTAGTAACAGTGGCACTTGCAATCTCTAATGTTTTCACACATGCAACACATCTGAGCAATACACTCAGGTTAGTATGTGCTCTAGAGCCAACTTTAGAAGGAAACAACATCATGATATATATTCAATTTTCATATTATATCCTCAGTTATGCAAAATGTTATATATAATACATATATTATGCAGTCCACTATATATAACTATATGGTATATGTATTATATATACATTATGCATTATACTATTCATAGTAATTATCTGTGTACAGTGGGATTATAAAAATGATTCCAGTTTTTTTGTTATTTTATATATTTCTGACTATTTTGTATGTGTGCACATGTATGCATATATGCAAATGAAGACTATGTATATTATTATAAACAAAAATAATGATATTTATTTCATTACCAAAATATCATGCCATAGATTACATTTCTTTGTTACATTATGGGTGTATGTTCCTATAAGCTCATTTGAAAAAGATTGAGAGATAAAACTATTGAGTATCCTTGAATGTTCTATTGTGTATCTCTAATTTATCTGAAACATGCTTTAAGACCCATGATATCAGATTCCAAATCTTTATGAGACACAGTAGAAATCTCAAAATTTAAGTATTTTACAAACTATTCTATTATTAGACAAATCATACCCAGGTCTGAAAATACAAATACAAGGTTTCTGAGATGGAGCCAAAAAGACATAATCATTTCCCGTAATTAGAAGATCTAACTAGCTCTGGACAATATGTAGCACTGTCATTGATGATAGTAGGTCTTGTACGAAAAGAAATGCGAGATGAACATCCAAAGCTAGCATTGGGTTTGGCTTTTAACTTCGACTATCACTCCATAAGGAGAGAGGTAAGGCAAGTCCTCTTCTGGTAGTACAGGACAGACCTAGCTCCTCAGGTTCATTCTTTACTACTTGAGGGCTGTTAACCATCTAGTAAAGCATTGCACACACTCCAGTTACTCAAAACATTACTTGTTGACTTTAAAAAAAAAAAAGACATTCCAATACCAATTGTTCCCTTACTTAAACTCATCTAGCACTAGTATAATACAAACCAGATTTCCTGCTTCTGGAGGATTTTGTCACATAAGTCTACATAAAACGTCTTATTGAACTATTTCTGTGTGTGTATGCATATTTAGCATCTATCATTTCTTTCTGATCTGTTGTTACAGAAAGAAAGTATATTAAACTAAGATGTGCTACATATGCTCATGTTCATTAATATAATATTTATTGTCTATCCCATATATGTAATTTTCTAAGTGATAAGAAGCCAAGTTACAAATATATCTCTTGTTTTCCATTGTATGAAATTTAAATAGTGTCTCAATTTCCCCATTTTCCCTAAGGGCTGGTGGATTTTGAATCTTAAGAATATTAGAAAATCCATGATGATTCACTCTAACTGACTCTTGAAGTGCTGCAAAAGTTAGAAATGAAAGATTGTCAATTCAGAGACCTGGACTTTGTACCCATCGGTCCCCAAAGTTAGTCTTAATATTAATTACAGAGGCTATACTTACAGTATCTTTTCAGAAGTTTGGGGATAAAAGTTCTGTCCTAAAGTGACAATTTTTATACAATTTTGCTTATGTCTAAAATTGTGCAGTTAGAATTTTATCCTTTGTCTTCAAATCCCTGGGAAGGATTTCACGTCAAACCTCACTAATCTCGTGCACTTTAGTGCGGATTAATCTATTCAGTATTGTCCTGACAGCAGACTTCAGCTACAAGGACAGAAAGTACAACAAGACTTCACTTGTGTAGCGTATGGGACAGGCAAAGATAGAGGATAAGAGAGCAAGTGTGATACACAATGTGAAAGAAACAGAAAGGGGAAGTGGGTGTTCTCTGTTGGTTTCAAGTTAATGCAAGGTAGTTGTCACTATCCAAATGCTTACTCTGCCTGGATTTTCTATTTTCAGATATACCAGGATACAGGGAAATGGTAAGAAATACCTTATTGTATTTAAAGATATCGGAAAAGAAAGTACATTTTTCAGCCTGTCTAAACACATTTTATCCATAAACATAATTTACTCTTACCGTCGTAATTTTCTATCATGTGAAAAGTATAATAAATTATCTTTCTTCAGAGACAACTTACACAATGATTTTTTTTTTTCACATAAGTGAGTATAATGCTCTAAACTGAGGTTCAGAGCTGAGTTTATGTAAATCCATAGGGGGATTTGCTCTACAGATTGAAACTTTGTGAAGACAAACATTGTTTGTCCTTGGAATCATGAGATCTCTGCAAATCAGGCCTTTCTTCTTTCGGCACCATGCCTGCAGAAAACGGTCTTGGAGACTCCTCCCACCATGTTGTTCTCCTGCACCTGCGCTGTGTGAGGAGCTGCCTGTTTTAGACCACTGGCTCCATCGAAAACCTCTCTACCCTGTAGTGACCTTAAGTCTCCCCAAGTAACTCAGCCTAAGACTCATCAGCAGGAGACAAACTGCCCTGAATGATGGTGGCCTCTTGAGGTCCCAAATTCCCAGCCTACTCTCAAGGTTTCAAACAAACCTTAACAAAGACTATTAGACCCAGAAACAAATGCACTTCTATTAATTCATTGGCCATAATATCAAAAGAAAATAATACCTTATTTTGCCAAAATTTAGAACAAAGTATGCTACAAGCAAAACCCTTAGAGAGGAGGAAGATACTAAGCTTGGGAACACAGCATGCCTTAAACAGTTATCAGTATAACTCCCTTTGCCTTTCTTCGCCTTATCAATAAGAACAAAGCAGAATAAAACCCTTCTTCCCTGGTGCTTGGAAAAGAGTCTAGTAGGAGACAAAGACATTCAATGCTAAATCGTTGGTACTTCTTAAAACAACAATACTCAAGGTAACACTCAAAAGAGTTTTAAGGATATCTGAACTTCAGATTAAGGTATAAATAGTATTCCTGAGGCAGTTTTGCTAGGAGGACTGTGTTGGAGGTCAGACACAGTGCTCAAGGGGACATTATGGAATAATGTAACAATCTAGCAAAGAAAAAAGAAGGGAGCAAATGAGAACCCAAAATACATCCTGATCTGTCCTGGAGTTGTCTTTGTTCCTACCCATGTTTTTCCCCTGTGACAAATTTCACTCACAGATTTGTAATTGTCTTTTTATGGTTTCAGGATTTCAGACTCCTTCCAACTTTAACTCAACCTACCACCATTAGTTATAATATCCTGTTACAAATATGGAACTCAAATTCACTATTTGAAAATGTTTAACAAATAAAAACCATTTCTTCTGCCCACCATGCTGTCAAATGGGACAAAGACAATAAATGATTCAGGATTTTGAGTAGAAAGTTCTGTTTTCATTCTTATATGGCATATATGTTAGAAATAGTAAACAAGAGGAGACTTCAAACACCTTTAAGGGAAAGTTATTGTTTATAAAACAGTATTTCTTTGCAATCTCCAATAATTTTAGTGCAACAGATATACTAATTTTTTCTTTGTTTTGGTAATACAATTTGTGGCAGTTAATTATAAAAATGTAAAATTTTTAGAGTTCTTTTAAACTCTCCTTTATACAAAATATTGCCCTACTGATTTATCTACAGGGTTAAATGCAATATTATTTTAAATATTGGAGTTTCCCATATTTCATTCTGTAAAGACACAGGAAAATATGGCCAAACTATATTATTTTGACTTGTGATCCTTGTTTTGGATCTATGGTGATTGTTTTTTGCACGCTGCACTCTAATTGTTTCTACCAGCTCCTTGGGAATCCAAAGTGTTTCTAGAACTATTTCCAGCTAGGAAGAATTGATTTTTAACATTAGTTTAATTTCTATCCTAATAAATTTCCCCCTTATGTATCTTCTCTAGTAGTTTACCCAGTTAAAATATATATTCTGCTCTTACCCATAAAAAGCTTGTGAAAAAAAAAGCCTTTCTGGTGGGAAAAGAATTTGAAAAGAAAACATGTACATACATATATCAGACCAAGAATTAAAAGATGAACATTATATGTGAGGAAACATTATAAGAAGGTTTCACTATATTAGTTTTTCCAAGTCAGTGTTCCAAGCCAGTCTTGGATTATGTGTGAAAAGTAAGAACTCCATACTGTAACAGGTGCTGGCAGGAAACTCCCATTAAAGCTTATGAAAGTTATGCCTGTAAAGTCCTGGCATCTGAGAAAATTCTCGCATAAGAATGCATTATGCATCAGATTTTTCTCACTAGAAAAACAATATGAGGCTGTGACTACTTAACAGTATTCCCAGTCACTATTTTGTTACCATCATTTCTTGGTGATAACATCTTTGGTGACCTTGTGCTATATGTAAAGTATATATCAGCCTTCATCTCAACACTTGAGAGGGTGCATTGCCTTCTATACATACCAATAGAGATGTTGGTCTACCATCTGTCTGTCCTAATCAGAGCATAAGCCTGAAAGGGTTTTTTTTTTCTTCCTTCTAGAGTCGAGTCAATAGATTTATACTAATTGATCCATATTTCAAAGATTGGCTCTTCATGTGCAACATGACAAATACTTCTTAAATTTTACTGGAGTTTGGAATAGTCTATGGAATATCAGGTAGTAAGTATCATAGGCTTTAAGTGTATAGTTTTGGCTCCTGTTGGAAAGTACTAGCATTGTGTGTGGCACATAGTGGGTGTTTACTAAATGTCATCATTGTTTTCCTTATGTATATCACGCATATCTGTATGGCCGCATCTTCAAAGATAAATGGTGTAGTTTTTTCAACATAAACTTGCTCACTTTAGTGTTGACAAGTAAAACTTCTTCCTGTGATGAAGCTCAACTTTCTAGCCTATAAATTCTAGAGGTTAAAATATTTCTTTTGCTGACATTTGTCTATTGAATACAACTGAATAAAATTTTTCTTTATTCTACAAGTCTAATTTTTATATAAGGAACCCGATTTAAATCCAATGGGTAATTTGGATCTAAACCATTTATCAAATTAAAAACTGAGATAAAAACTTAGACAGTAGTGAATGTTAGACAAAGACAAAGAAAAATGTTGTGAGTCTGTATATATTCAGATATATGTATCCATATCTAGGTTTGTAGCTACACTATGGATGAAATCTTACCAGCTTGCACTTGTATTTGTATATATAGTTTTAAATGTGCTTTTTGTGTGTCAATAAATATATCTTTAGTAAAAAGCCCTCAGTTAGGGTAATATAGTTACCTTTCAGAACACACACACACACACACACACACACACACACGCACACACGCGCGCGTGCACCAACCCAGCAATCTGCCAAATGTGGTTGCTGTGAAAAAGGTTTTGCTTTAGGGCAACAGCAAACTAGCTCACTACCCTGCTGTCCTGCCCACTTCTCACCACACCATTCTTTGCTGTATCCTGAACTTCCCCTCCTACAGTGAGGAAACATTTCTTCGGACTGTTTTATTGCCAATATATTTTTACTTTGTATGACGAAATGAAACAGGGGACTGGTTTCATTAGAAAGAGAGGTAAACAGAGCATTAATTAAATTTGCTGATGATACTAAATTAGGAGGAACTATGGACATCTGTGAAGACAAAGGAATCACACAAATGGACTTAAGGAGTTTAGAAATATGAGCAGGAAATAATAAAAAGAGATTCAGCTTTAAATAATGCAAGCTAATACATTTGGGAAAAGATAATCAGAAACATGGCTATTCAGTGGATGGTAGATGCCTGGGAAGTGGTGACGGTGAAAGAGACCTTGGGGGTGATAATGGGAAAAAATTATACACAAACTTACAGGGAAGTAGGCACGACGCCCAGAGGGTTACATATAAAAGAACTTAATTTTTTGAACCAGAAAGATGATAGTCCCACTCTTATGATACTGTTAGATCTCAAAAGCATCAAATTTGGCTATAGTTAGTTGAATCCCTCATGGTTCAGGTTCACGAAATAATTTAACACTATGTGTTGAGAGACTGGTTTCACCCTATGAAGGATAAGAAAGTCTGTTTTGTCTGAAACCTGTCCTGAACACCAGAATCATTGTTCTATTTCTGTCTTATCTTATCCTATTGTAGACTATTACTAATATGGTATGTCACAAAGATATAGATATGGATATAGATATTGATATGAGTGTAGATACATATTGGCCATGATGCAAACAATAAAAAAAAATCCTTACTTTTCACTTTTAAGGTAGTTTCTCTTCCTTCTGGATAATATGACGTCAAACTATGCCTCAGATGTTATCTAGTCACTCTTTCCCCTATCAGTTCAATGAATCTTCAGCTTACAGGATTTGATTCCCTAAGGATAGATGCATGGACAGATGGATGGAAAGGAATTTTGGATAATATCCGTCTATTCATCCATTTAATAATATATCGTGAATTAAGCCTGTACAATATGTGGCTTTGGTATGCTAAGCACTGATGAGACAGAAATGAACCAGACACAATCCCTAGACTCTTGAACTCATACTTTAGATAGAGAAACAGGTAAAGACACCAGCCATCACAGCCCCATGCAATAAAGGCTATACTGGGGAGAGCAAATCTGTCATTGGAACACTGCAGAGAGAAATCCTGATAATGTGCAAGAGAACATAGATGGGTGGTTGAGATTATAAATCAGAGAATATTCCTTGAAGAAGGGGACTCCTGTGCTATGTACAAGAGGATGAATATGAATTTGGCAAATGGATGGGCAAAGAGAGGGTTCTTAGAGAGAAGGGACAGCCCATGGGAAAATATCAACCTTTGGAAAAACTTGATGGTTGGTATTCCTGGAACATAGGAAGTAGCTTATGAGAATATGAAGCTGGACAGTAGACAGAGAGGTCATACGTTTATAGGGATAATTAGGATGGAATTTTTTTTACCCTGATGGAGAAAAGAAACCATGGGAGAGATATTTGAAGAAGGCATAACACAATTCTATTCATATTCAAGAGGTATAATGTCATGATTGAAAAGGTGACCTGGACAGAAAACAGAACAAAGACAATGATATTAATTAAGAGGTTTTTCTCAAAAGAAATTACAGGGCTCTAATCAAGGCCATAGCATATGAAAGGAAGAATCAAATTCAAGAGATAGTAAAAAAGGAGAGATTAGATTTGGTGAATAATGCTCTGTGTAAGTAGAGAGAACAGTAGAAAATATCCAACATATTTCTTCTTAGAAGAATGGAGGGGGGGAAAAAAGAAAGAAAAGAATGGGAAAAATAGGCCATGATGCCATTGACTCAGTTAAGGATTAAAGAAGGAAGAATAAGTTTGTTAGCGAAAGTCATAAATGCAGTTTGAAGAAGTTGAGTTTGAGATGCTGGAGGAAAATTCAAGAAGGCCTGTTCTTAGAGCTCATCTCTGAGAATAAGACATAGCTTGAGAAGTCATTCTGAAATAGGAACTTCGAAGTCATTGAAGAAATCATTGAAGGTTTTGGTATCATTGACATTACGCTGAAAATATGGCTAGAGAAATCCCAGAGTCAAGAATTAAATCCAGGGGTGCCTGGGTGGCTCAGTGGGTTAAAGCCTCTGCCTTCGACTCAGATCATGATCCCAGGGTCCTGGGATCGAGCCCCGCATCGGGCTCTCTGCTCAGCCGGGAGCCTGCTTCCATTCCTCTCTCTCTGCCTGCCTCTCTGCCTACTTGTGATCTCTGTCTGTCAAATAAATAAATAAAATCTTAAAAAAAAAAAAAAAAAGAATTAAATCCAGAGGAAAGCACACATTTCTTTTGCCGTCAAACTCTGGGCTAAGCACATGGACTCCAATATTATGCCATGCAATTTCAAATACAGGCCAACTGCTGTTCTTTAAGATGAAAGGAAAGAAACCTTACTACAGTGATTACAATACTGTCTGCTAGGTGTTCTATTGCCCTGTGGGGACACTAAAGAATTAAGTTAGCCCAAACAGTCAAAAATGCAAATCATAACAAGAAGACCATCACTTTAAAGACAAGAAAGTTAACAGTCCTATTTTAATGGCACTTACATATTCAAAGTCTTTAGAGAGCTTTTCATGATGTCAGCAGAGTTTAACTTATCTGTCATGAAGTAAATTTGGAGAAAATGAAATCAATATCCAATAGCAAAATCATTTAGAATTTAGAGTATTGGTAGCCTGTCTTCATTAGCTTTCAATTGATAAGTCTGTGTAGTTGACTATAAATATATATGTACATATATATCTTATTTCAAATTCTTTGACAGACTCTTTAAACTCAAGAAATTATCATCAAGATAAAACTTTCCTCAGGTTTATGTAAAAAATAAACATTGAACCAAGAAGGTGAGATGTTCACAGGAAGTAAACTAACACAGAACAGAGGCAGCACGTTAGTCCAAGTCTGAGTTAGAGGAAAAGTTACGGTGCTCTACTTTCTGTGTGGTTTTGAGACCCGAGCCTACTCCTGACTATTCTGAGGCACGTTACTTGTAAGTCATCGTTGCCATTCAATTACTTGATTAAAAACAGCAGGCTATTGGTGCCGAAACAATGTCTAATGGGATATGACTTCCTCTGATGAAACGAGTAGAGAATGGGTATTCTATTTGCTGCTGCATGGTGCACTTAAATGTAGTCCCCCAAAAGTGATGAACATAAAATCTTTAAGGAAACATACCTTCAAATGTTTGGTATAGCTGGGTATAGATAAAAAAGAATATCGTTTAGAAAAACATAATACACTATTATCAGAATGGTTTACATGTTTAGAAAAGAGATTGGGAAACCATGCAAATCAAACAGTTGCCTTCAATCAACTGTTGGTCATTGATTTCTTTTTTTTTTTTTCCTTTTAAGCTTCAACCATATGCAGCTGTAACAATGATGTGCAACTTTCCACGAAGATCTAGGCAATGTTGAAGGTAATTTATCCATTCATTCATTTATTGAGAATCCTTTATGTGCCAGGTACTGTGAAAACTTAAAAATAAATCTATGCTCTTTATAGGAAGTAACACACGATGGACTGAGAGTAATGTTTTAAATAGTTTTCTTCTGTAAGCTGTGCTTTCACTCTAAAACTCAGGACATTCTTATTATTAAATTAAAAATTGTGTGATTTTACATTTTGGGTCTCCAATCTACTATAAGCTCAAGAACTCTTCCAGCAATATCATTTAGAGCTATTTAGGTTTTGCAGTTTTTCCTCTCAAAGTGTCCTGCTCCTGATTTTTTTTGTTGTTGTTGCCTGCACTAAAAATAGGAAGTGGCTTAAAAATTACAAAATTCGGCAAAAAGATGGAAAACTAACAAAGAAAAGATTACTTGAACCCAAGAAACACACTTTTAATTCCACAGACTGTAAGATAACCTTTCACAGAATTTAGAAGAGTCTGTAAGACCTGCATCTTTTCAGGGGAATGAGTAAATTACTCTAAAACATCCTACAGAGGAAAATATGCCATGTTCAATTACATGGACCTACTCAGCTACTTCTGGAATCTGTATGTCTTTTTTAATATATATGCAGATCAATGATTAGTACTTAAGTTGGCATACTTCACTTGAAAGTGTGAAAATTCCTTGGAAAAAGAAATTCCTAGATATTTTAAAAGGGAACATTATTTATTAGAAAACCCACAAAAGAGTATAATATTTTGTTCTCTTTCAGAGCTTCCTGAATTAAAGATTTCTTAATTAACACAAATTTTTAAGCTCTAGAGAAATGTTTATAAAAATATAATGTATAGATTCTCATTCAACCGATAAACAACAGATTATTTCATAAAACAAAGTGATGTTCTGCGAGAGCTTGATCATTTTTTTGATAATTTATTTTTTAATCACATTATGCAACAAGAATTTTTTAAAATTCTATTTAAAGACAACAGATCCATTTTTGAATCCCAGGGCAACAAATATTTGAAAAAATCTCTGTCTGCCTTATTATTTTTTTGTGTGTGTGCCTTTTTATTGAAAACCTGAAAGCTTTCCAAATGCATGTGATTTTTTTTTTCAAATTTTGTAAACATTTGCTTCCAGGCTAAAACATCCTGCCAACTTTCAGCCAAGATTATTTTTATGGTTGAACTATTAACTTCTGAATATGGGGGCTTATAGTAGAAAAACTCTCAAGACCCAGAACTCTCATCATATAAATGACACCACTATAGGATATTTTGGACTATTACATCTTGACATGAGGAGGTGTTGCATTATTTAAATCCTCCATTCACACAATAAGCAACTAATTTCCTAGGGCACTAATTTTGGCTCTGTTTCCCTCCAACTGACTCAAAGGGAAAGTATGGTAAGAACCTAAACTTTAACATGCGGGTGGAACGGGGGTGGAGGTTGGAAATTAGACCCAGGCTTTATCTGGGAAGAGATATTATTTATTTTCATGCATTCTGGAAGCAAAAGTGTGGGAATATCCACTGACTGATTTGACCAGAGCCACATTGCTGGATACGTTAGATAGCCGTCCTGGTTATTAAACTGCACATTTATTCCTCCATTAGCTTCTGTTATGTTTAAGCTCTCTTTCTGATAATAAGACTGCTGTGTACTGCTCAATGTAGATAAAATCCACAAAATGTCACTAATAAGTACAGTGAGTTGATTCCTAACCATGTGTATACACAGGATTTGTGAACATCCAGGGTAAGCTTGCCATTCACAGCCAGATCGAACTTGCAAGTATTTTCTTGAGTGGGAACACTTTTCTTTGAAACAAAGAAGCAGGTCTCAGGTAACTATAGTTGACTTGGAAACTGGCTCTATCACTGTCTTCTCTTCATGAAGGGACCTCACAAGAGTGCCCTTTTATGCACATTTGTTTTCTTAATTGCAAAATGCAGCTTTTTTCTCTCTCTCTCCACCTTGTCATCTCTGATTTCTTTCGGTTGTCTTTTCCCAGTGTCTCTTTTATACTCTTGCTGGCTGCTTCCTGTTTACTCTTTTTTGATTTTTGTCTTCCCCTCTAGCTCTGAATGTGGCTTTCTTACAAACACAGAGGCCCCAGCATGATTACCCCAAAGAGCCAATTCCAAGTTGGACCCAGCACAACACTATAGCTGTCAGGAAGGTGGCTGTCGCTGGGATTGCACCAAAACAAAACAAAACACAAAACACAAAAACATGAAACTGGACTTAATTTTAACTCAGAAAGAAAACCTAAGGAAAATTCACTGCAAACTTGCACAGAGCTTCTTTGAGGATCGGTTCTTTAGTAATTGCCTAACTGTGGATGCCTAACTTTAGGCATGAAAAGCAAGCACTTAAAAAAAAAAAAAAAAAAAGCAACACATAGGTCAGTGCCCTCAGAAACATTTTTGTCCAGTCCACAAATATTCTCTGGGGAAAAAGAAAAAGTGCTTATCTTGAGTTCTTGAATTTTTTTTTTTTTTTGAGCATGTAATTTTTATCAGTTTGTTTTGTTTTTGTTACTTTTTTTTCACTCACTGCTTATAAAACTAGCAAGCAGAAGTCTCTCTGGAACAAGATAGAATCATAAAAGTTTTCAAGAATCTCGTCACAAACTAAACAGTACAAATTGCACATTCCTCATGGAAGCATCAGCCTTTCGTGCGTGCCTAGATCCAACCATAATAGATTATCCCAAAGTGGGAAAGAATGAACAGCACAGAATTAGCAGAACTGGGAGCAAAGCTTGTCTAGTGAAGGCAATTTGATCTGTACCTTAGGGGTCTGGATTCTCAGGCATTGGGAAAAGACTTTGTAAAGTTTTATTTTTGCAAGAGAACACTTGCTAGGATCTCAAGAGACAGCCTGGTTCACTGAATCGAGAATCAGGGAAGTTATATTCACAAGTATAATGCTTGGTATGTCTTAGCATAATAGCTATGCTATAATCACGTCTGTTATTTGTATAATAAATACATACATGTGCATACCTTACCTAATATGCAAATCTGACATATATATATATAATGTAAATATCCATGGGTTTAGTTTATGTATTTAGAGATCCATGTATTTATGTATATTCGATGTTCTGAATTTTTGAGAGTCAGATAAGTGTATCCCTAGGTTAGTATATAAGCGTACCTTTGTATAATATTAACAATTATGTCTAAATATTCCCCCATTAGAGAAACAGATTTCATTTACAATGCCATGGGCCTGTTGACATGACATTCTCTCAAACTTCATGTAATAGCAGAGGAATTACCAAAAAGAAATAGTGAAGGTATAATAATAATTTTAGTCATTCTTTTTCCAAGTTGCTATAATCTACCCAAAGATAACTAATTGTTCAAAGTAAACATTCCACTCTGACCACAAAAGGAATCCATTACACAAACATATAATTCACAGTCATTTTTAGTGGGTTGTAAACAGTTTGGAATGAGCATAAAATGGGACAAAAATCAAAGTGAGCATTTTGAAATGAAAAAGTGTTTGCTACAAAAGGTCAGTCCCTTTGCTTGGCAAACTATGTAGAAAAGCCTGGGAAAATGCTGATCACACAAGCAATGAGGGAATTTTAAAGCCAACAGCCTCCTTGTTTCTTTAAACAGACATCGGAACCTATAACTGGATCCTGTCAAACAAACGACAGCAAAAAAAATATAACAGCTGCTAAGAAGTCAAGTTGAGAGATAAAGCTTTCGAGGCTAAGGACCTTCTCAGAAGGAGACTAAAGGTCTTTCTTAAATCTTTAAAGCAAGGTTATGGATCCCAGGGTGGCTTTTGGGCATCAAGTCAAAAATGTAACTTTGTGTATCATTCCTGTCATAGTATTCTGAGTTCCAGAAAAAAGAGGACAACTTGTTGATTAGCATCTGCTGAGAGTAGCTTAGAGCTGGAATCATCAAATTTGCAAGACATGGTACTATTTATTTTTAATTGTGGTTAAAAAAAATCCCACATAATATAAAGTTTACCACCTTAGCCATTTTTTTAAAAGATTTTATTTATTTATTTGACAGAGAGAGATCACAAGTAGGCAGAGAGGCAGGCAGAGAAAAGGAAGGGAAGCAGGATCCCCGCTGAGCAGAGAGCCTGATGCGGGGCTCGATCCCAGGACCCTGGGATCATGACCTGAGCCGAAAGCAGAAGCTTTAACCCATTGAGCCACCCAGGCGCCCCCACCGTAGCCATTTTTAAATGTATAGTTCGGTAGTGATAAGTACCTTCACATCATGTGTGACCGATCTCCAGGTGTCATTTTAATGCTGGTAAATAGTCTGGGGGCATACTGACTAGGACTGAGGCTCATGGAAGAAGAATGTGTTGTTAAACCCTATTCCAAAGGATGAATGCCTGTCCAAATGAAATCAACCTTTTTAAAGAGCTCTATTCCCTTATAGACAAACATATATTAGGTACATCAAAATATATATTTAGAACAGAAATATGCTTATTCATTTAGATAACTCCATTGTATATGAAAGAAGTCTTTGGTAAAGTTTAGTATTGTTGTGTGGAAAAAGGACTGTCTTTCAGATATCTCACATGAAATGACTCCTTACATTGCATTGGTATGCTATGTGAGGAAAATAACCTGGGAAATAAGGTAAAATTAAACTTCTGCTCTCAGCAGAAGGCTGAAGCCAGACAATATATGTTTATTATTCAGGGTTGATCATGCCATTTAAAATATATTTAATTGTATATTTAGTATTAAGCAATATTTCATAATATATTTAGTATATTGGATATATTTAAGGTACACATGATGATTTGCTGTGATTATTACAGCAAGCTAATTACCTATCATCTCTTCCCATATCTACTAATTTGTGTGTGTGTGTGTGTGTGTGTGTGT